>JAAMXY010001771.1:0-17806 GCA_019677205.1 Pinguiococcus pyrenoidosus
GAACTAATCTCGTTGTTGAAAGCAAAGGCATTTGCCATGGAGTGACGCCGTTGTGCTCGGCTCCCCGCACTCAACAACTAGTTGGCTGCACGTGGCACCTTCGATTGCAGCGATGCGTTGCGGCAGGCTTGGGCCCCGTGGCCAAGCCTGCCCCTTGGCTTTGATGGCTTCCGTGATGTCGGAAGCCGCTTCTTACACTGTCACACGCCTTCTTCCGAGTTGAGGCCCTCGACAAATCGGAACAGGTCTTGTTCACCGAACGGGCCTTCACAGGTCGGACACTTTCTGTTGCGGTTCTTCAAGCGGGCAGCCAAGCAAGGATAGCACATGACGTGACCGCACCTCACGACCACCGTGTCCATGTCGTGATTCCTCAGGTTGCAGACTCGACAGCGGTACGCCTCCCGGTAGCGATTCAGCCAGAACTCCACGGTGCTCAGCCGCTCCTGCAGCTCGTCCACGCTCTCATTGGGCCCCGCAGAGCTCCGCCTCTTCAGCCCTCTCAGCTTCGATGCCTCCGCCTTGGAGCCCTGCACTTTGGCGTGCAGCGTCTTGTTCTCCTTCTCGGCGGCGATCCTGGCGTCCTGGCACGCTTCGAGCTGCTCCTTCAGCGTGGCCACCTCAGCGATCAGGCCTTGCTCGTTCCCCGACACCTTCGTCAGCTTCTCCTGTACCACGCTCAGGTTGTAGTGCGCCTCGTGGCGGGCATTCTCAGCAGTCAGAGCACGTTGCCGTAGCATGTTGGACTCGTTGCTGTGATCTCGCACTGCCGTCTGGTACGCCGACCTCTGCTCTTCCCAGACTCTCCGCCATTCACCCAGTTCTGTGAGATCCTGCTTGTGCCTCTCGAGGACCTGGTCCACCTCGCCCTTCAAGCTCTTTGCGTTGGACACCTGCGCCATGAGGTTCGCCTTGGCGACCTCCGCGGCCGTCACCTCGTCCTCAAGCCGGCCCACGCGCTTCCTGAACTCGTCGCACGCCGTGTTCGTCGAATCGACCTCACTCATGAGCATCTCGTTGACCGCCGACAAATCGGCGTTCTCACTCTGCAGCGCCTTGATTTGTGCCTGCGCGGCACTCTCGGATGCGCCGGGCGCGTCCGAGCCATCCTTGCCGGCCTCGAGGGAGGCCAGAATCCCCCGGAGTCTTTCCCCGCGTTCGTCAGCGCGCTTCTTCTCCAGGGCGCAGGCGTCTTGAGCGGCCTTGACCTGTGCCTCCAGCTGGATGCGGTGCGCCTGTGACTCCTTCATGTGTCGGAGGAGGGCCTCACAGCCTTGCTTCGAATCCTCTATGCGGCGCAGACTCATGTGGGCCACCGTTTCGTTCCTCTCCGCCTCGGCAAGCCTTTCGCTGTTCTCGTGGATGGTCTGCTGAAATTCGAGCGTGGCCTGGTTCAGCTTCTGCATCCACAAGCCCTCCAGTTCTTCCTTCTCCGTACGCAAGGTCTGCTCCAGATGGCGATGCTTGGCGCAGGCCTCGGTCAGCTCCACAACTTCGCGTCGCAAGCGCTCGCTGGCTTCGGCAGCCTGCCCCTTCGATCCTTCCCATGCTTTCATCCTCGCCTGAAGCTTGGCCATTTCGCTCTCCAGCGACGCGTGTGATCTGTGCTTCTCATCCAGAAGGTCCCTCACCCGAGACAGCTCGTTGGTCAACGCCTTTCCTTCGGCACGAAGCTTCTCCACCTCTCCGACATGCTCCTCGGTGCCATTCGCCGCCGCGCCATCCGCCTTCTCGAGCTTCACCTTCTTGCCTTTCTTCGCAGCCGGCTTCTCGTCCCTTTCTGCACCATTTGGCACGGAGGCGTCGCTGTCTTTCTCTCGCTTCACCGCCTTGCTTCCCCGGCGCCAAAGGTCATCCACCACCCGCCACGCGCGCTTCTTCTCGCGCATCTCGTCGGTGAGCTGGCTTCGGAGCGACGCCATGCGGCGGTGTGCAACCACCAGTCGGTTCTCCAGGAGCTTCAGGCGCGCACGGAAAGTCTGCGCCGAGAGAATCGGGTCCGGTGCGCCGCCGGCCTTCTTCACGTGGGACAGCAGACCAGCGAGCATGGCCCTGGTTGCCTGCACCCGATCTTCCAGCTTCTGCCCGAAAGTTTCCAGCTCGTCCAGCCCTTCCTCGGCCGCGACGTTGCGGAGCCAACTCGAGGCCAAGTTCTCCGGAGCGCTTCCATGTCCTTGCTCGCCGTCCTTCGAAGGGTCCGAGATCTCCGGCGCGTCATCCTGGGCGTACACGTCCAGGAGATCCACGTACTGCCCGGGCATCTGCTTGGACGGGTCGACGGCCGACAGGGTCACCAGCTGCTCCAGCAAAGGCGGCACGGGTGCTTCTGCGGGACCCTGGCCCAGACCCTGCTTTAGGACGCCCTCGACACGGGACCAGCCTTGGTCTACACAGGCGATCAGCGCTTCGTAGTGCTGCTCCTTGGCCAGGACTCGTGTCCGCTCGCTTTCCAGCTCCTTGACCCGCCGCCGCAGCGCGTCCACCTCGGCGGAAATCTGAATGCGGGCTCGCTTGCGTATCTTGGAACTGAGCTCCGCATTGTTCTCCGCAAAGGCCTACGGAAGACGCCCAGACATGAGATGGATGCGAACCAGATGCGCACAACGCACTTTCATCTGCCCTCGTTCAAAGCCCCAAACCACACATGCCCTTCGAAGGATCATCCGCTTGCTCGCAGGAGGGAAGGCGCAGGCTTTCGATGACGCAAACCACGCGGCAAAGGACAACTTCGGCCGCCATCCGCAGTGTGTATCTTTGAGTGGTCCTCAAACAGAATCGAGGACATTGTCGGATACGCTCTGCTCGTTTCAGATATTTCTCAGGCGCACTCTCCACGGACATCGGCACTCTCCTACCTCGAAGGCGATGAGCTTCGGCTGCACAGTTCGCGGCGCCTGACTGGCGTCTCCGCTCGCTTCAGGTCGTCCGCGTTTCATGCCGCGTTTGTTCACCACTTCGCCTCGAAAATCCGGACGTGCAGGAGACGAGCTCGTTTTCCACTTCCACAAGACGCGTCTGCTGTGGGATTCTCTTCAAGATCGCCACCTGCGGACGCGCACTTGTGGCGCGAAAATGGGCGGTGCCCGTTGGCTATAATTTTGAAGAAGTTCTGATATAATACTCATAAATTTTTCGTTAAAATATAATTTTAGTCAAACCGTAAAATTAGCCTTTTTCGATCTTGCGCCACGAGTGTGACAGACGGATTTTTTTTGCTTGGCGGTTTGTCTTGCAGGCACCTCGCCTTCTCTCGAGCTCATTTCGGCTTTCTCAGCTTGCTCAAGAAGGCGTGGAAAGTGTGGGAAGAGTGGGAAGAGTGGGAAGAGTGGGAAGAGTGGGAAGAGTGGGAAATGTGGGAGGAGTGGGAGTGGACATGCCAAGCCAAGAGCTCAGATCTTGCCAGAACTCAACAGCTCGTTTCGTTTCGTTTCGTTTCGTTTCCCGGCCCGGCTCGAACTCTCAAGCATCAACGGCGCCGGGTTTCATCGATGACCAGTCCGGAGCTGGCGCTTCTCCTTGGTGCGAAAAAGGGTCCGCTCATGCCATCTTTGCAGGGCTAGGAGGATATTTTTCCTCTACTGCCAAACGCCCATCAGCTGTCATGGCCTCGCGGTGGCTCTGGAAGTCTCCGTTCTACTTCCGGCTCTCCGCGAGCGCCCAGACGGTGGGATTGCCGCCGTTTTGGAGAGGCGCTGAACGTTGTCATAGGCTACTTGGTGGCTCCGACGGCGTATGCAGATGGGCTGCGAAGGCGACGCGTGCATCCTAGAATCCGACGTCGAGGAAACCAGGCCTCGTCGGCATCACTTGCTTCCAGTTGGTGCAGTAGATCGCTTGGCTACAGCGGCACTTGCAGCCCAAGCGGCCACCACTTCTTGGGCACGACCTCGTAGTAGGTATCGGTGCGCTCCTGCGTGGCCGTGAGCACGAACTTCACAATGTCTCGCCTCCCTTTCTTCAGCGGAGTGACGCGGTGCACCGCGCCCTGAGCTGTGAATGCGAGGATGCTGTTCGGAGGAGTCCATTCGCTGGAGAATTGGAAGGGAGGTGCAAAGCGTCAAGCGAGCGGCGCTCTTCGCCATGCGCGAAGCAGCTACGAACCTGCGCTGATCGCCATTCTCTACCATCCACTCCGTGCGGCTATCGCTACCAAAGCAAGGCACATCGTTGAGATACAGCACTGACCGGTGTTGGGATCGTCTCGCCTCGTCTCGTCTCGTCTCGTCTCATCTCGTCTGCGTCTGCGTCGGCATCTACGGCGACATACCTAAGATTCTCGACCGTGAACACGCACTCCACCTGATGCGTCCATTGTGCACGTGTGAGGAACACTGGCTCGTGAGCTCATCATACTCCAAGCATGTATGATGTACCTGCGGAATGGTGTAGAGCTGATCATCCCGATGCCATGCCATAGAAGCCCCGACGCCGTAGCTCCGAAACTCCGCGGGGGTATCCGGCGCAAGCCGCAGCTCTTTGGTGCAAACACAAAGTCTCTTTAGTTCAGAACCGACCACCCATCTCCACTTCGCTCGCACCTTCTCTGCCAAGCAGCTTCCTGAGCTTGTCCTGGGACTCGGTACCACATAGCGTCTGAACGACTTCGTGGCTGAAATCCAGCTCCAAGAACCTGAAGCCGCGCGGTGAGCCGAGGAAGCGCGCGCTGCAGACGAAGGCCGAGTACGAACCGACGGCCATTGGCGAAGCAGTCCGGCTCCTCCTGCAGCTGATCGTGCAGTTTATTGCACTCTTCCTACAGTGGTCCAACCCAAGGCATGAGTCCGAATCGGGTCTTGAAGTTCAGGACGCCTCTGACGCTCTCGATGACACAAAGGGGTGTAAGTGCCACGAGGACTTCGCCAGCGACGCCGTCGTCTCGAAGGGCTCACGCAAAGCCAACGAGCTGTGCTATATGGCTTTCAAGGCATGTGCACTCGCCATATCTTCACATTCTCGACGCCGGAAACGGCAAGAAAAGCACCTGGACACGCTGGAACGCCGCTGGACTCAGGAACGACTTCGAGAACAGCACTCCAACCACGAAGGACCATAGCCAGATCATTCTCGTCAGCGGAACTCCGCGCGTTCTCGAGCTCTACAGAGGAAAAGCGCAGCAAACGCTTCGCATCACTCCGCCAGATCTTCGCCCCCTTCTAAGTCCAAGAACTTTCGAATAACATTTTAAACTTTGAAATATGCGTATGTCTGATCAGGATTTATGCTGCTCAGAGGGAATGCGACGGACGGAAAGACAACCAGAGATGAAAGATCCGTCCGTCCTGCGAGTTTCCCGCCAATTTTTGATCGAGCTTCCAAGCGCGAAATCTCTTAACGCCTCCGCTACCAAGATGGCAGCAGTGGAGCAGCCGTTGGACTTGATTCGCTTGAGTCTAGATGAGAGGATCTACGTGAAGGTCGGTGTGGTGAAGAGCGTCTCTGATCTGCGTTTCGCGCCGCCGCTGTTGGCCACATATCGGATCTGACACCGGGGGCGCGCTTTGGGTTCGCCGTCTTGTCAACTTCGCAGTGTCGAGGAGACCGGGAGCTGCGAGGGCGTCTTCACGCGTATGACCAGCATCTTAATATGGTAGGACGCCCTCGAACGGCCCCAGAAAGCCGCGCGACGGATGGCGTCTCACGTGCATTCCCTCTCGAAGGTTCTGAGCGAGGTGGAGGAGACGATCACCGTTCAGGAGCTTGACGAGGAGACCTATGAAGAGATCATCAAGACCAACAAGCGCACAGTGGAGATGCTCTTCGTGCGTGGGGACGTCGTGATTCTCGTGTCGCCGCCGCTGCGGACGGGAGCGGCATGAGGAAGAGTAGAAAACCAAAAGGCAACTTCCTTTGCGGCTCCTTCGATCGCGCGGCTGCTGCCTTCTCCTCGGCAAGCGAGCGTGCAGGACACTACATACAGCTCGACAGGTGCTTCTTCGCGATCGGGTCATCACGGAGGGCCTGCGCCACATCTACGACATCCATGTTCAAGCGCACTTCGGGCACCACCTCACCAGGCTTCACGCTGGCAAACAGGATCTCAGATTCCGCGAACCTCCTGACCATCTCGTGCAATTCTACTCGGCTTGGGAACTCCTGTTGACTCAGCACTGGCCGCTCGGAGCGGTCGCTATCCGACGCGGAAGTCGACGGAATCACCGAGGTCTTCGCGACGCTCCTCACACGCCGATGCAGCCTGTCCAGAGGAACTTCCTTGTCGCCCGACTGCATCACTTCCAAGGCCAGTCCTACGAGGATGAGGACCTCAAACCTCGCCGAGAGCCGCACTGCCTGCAAGTGCGGCGTACGGTCGAGATCGCGCGCGGCCTGCTGAATGTGTGGTATCGTCACGCGGTCGCAGTCGTTCGCCCTGCAGACCTCCACCGCCCTCCTGCAGATCTGCAACGCCATTCGCATGTCGCCACTGACGCTTGCGACCTTCCGGGACGCCATCTCCAACGCCGGGCCCTCAAACAGAGTCAGGCCACTCAATCGCGCTCGCAGGATGCCCTTGATCTGCTCCCTGGTGTACGGCCGGAACACGATCCGCTGACTTCCCAGGCGAGAGCTGACGCGGGGGAGGAGCCGCTCGGGCAAGTCCATGGTGTTTGCGATGCCGATCACGATCAGGCGAGACTGCTTTCGCGACGGCCACTCGAACAGGTTGTACAGCACGGTCTGCTTCTGCGTCACCATGAAATCCAGCTCGTCCACCAACAGGACCGTAGGGAGTTTGCCGTCGTCCTTGCGATCAAAGAAGACCTCCAGCTCCACAGCTGCTGCCTGTGGACGTGCCCAATCAGTGCGGCAAGCTGCCTACGTCCATCGGTAGGAGAAGTGTGGGACGTGGTACCTTGGCCGGGATGGCCGCGCCGCTGATCGCTTCCCACAGCTCGCTGTAGACCGCGTGGGGTTGGCTAAGCTTCATCCCATTCACCTCCACAAACAGAAAATCCGTCGTGTTTCTCTTCTTGCCCTCTCGGATCTTGCTGCCGCCGCGCGCTTCCGCGTGCAGCTTCGACACGAGCTCGCGCAAGGTTGCCGTCTTGCCGGTCCCCGGCATGCCGCTGACATAGAGGGAGCAGGCCGAGCCCATGCCCTCCAGGCTGCGGCGGAGGAAGGCCTCGATCGACTTTTTCTCCTCTTCGCGACCCAGCAGAGGGAAGGCCAGCGTGGTGGCCGGGTTCAGGGCCGCCTCGGCGCTGTCATAGGCGTTTGCTGGGGATTCTGACGAGGCGCGGGCGTTCCCGGCGCTCTCCGGTTCCTTCGTGTGCCGCACGGGCCTCATGGCGAAGCTCTCCATCGCCTCGCCGGCGCCCAAGCCATGTCTGGAGTACACCAGGCTCCGCCGCCGCCTTAGATTCGGGTCCGTGACGGACGGGAGAAACGCAGACCGCCGCGCGCTGTAGAACCGTTGGCAGAAGAACGTGCGCTCTGGCACCACACCCGACAGCGCCTCGAAGGCGTTGATGGAGAGGATCGTGGCCTTGCCACACAAGCAATCCAGTGGCAAGTCCTGCACATGGTCGGTCTCGAAGCGCTCATACGCCGACACGTTCCGGAGTCCGTCGGCACTCAGCCGCGTTTCGTGCGGCGCGTAGAGCCATCGCACTTCAGCAAGAAGCTCATCTGCAGAGGTTTGGAAGAGGCACACAACCTCCGCGAGGGACTCGGCAACTCCGCTGGTGCGGTCTTTGCGCTCCATCCGAACTGAGACGTAATCCCCAAGGCACGCCTCGCCCCACTCGAGCTTCGCGCCGTGAAAGTGCTTGTTGCCGTTCGCAACGCCCAGACACCGGCCTATCCATAAAGAGTCCACCTTGGGACGCTTCCGCTTGCGATTTCCCATCTCCGGGGCGCGAGCATGCGACTGTACAGCACGCTACAAGAGTTGAATCAAAAAGCGCGGGAAAATGAACGGGAAGCCACGGACTGACGTTTCTATTTTTGATGTAAGAGTGAATATATCTCTGGGAGTTTCCAAAATATTAATAACAAAATTATATTTTGTGCTAACGTAAATGACGCAGCTTCGCTTGTGGGTGCAACACAATGACGTTAACTACAATATTATAATTACGCTCACGCTTGTAAAAGATTTTGATGAATGTGAAACAATATTCAGTATTCGGGAAACGCTTTTTCCAAGGATCTTGGCTAAACCTTTTGTGTCCTGCGTCAGTCCGCGCCTCTGCGTGTCTCCCCGCAGTCAAGATGGCCACCAGCTTCTACGAGCTGAGCGCTCTGGACATCGATGGCAACGAGCTCGCGTTCAGCGAGCTGGAAGGCAAGGTGGTGCTCATCACCAACGTGGCGTCGTACTGAGGCAAAACCAAGTCGCACTACAAAGAACTAGTGCGACTTTACGACGCCTACCACGACGCCGGCCTGGAGCTCTTGCTGTTCCCCTGCAACCAGTTCGGCGCTCAAGAGCCAGGCACTCCGGAGGAGATCAAGGAGTTCGTGGCCGCCCGAGGCGTCACTTTCCCCATGATGGCCAAGATCGATGTGGTGGGAGAGTCGGAATCTCCGGTGTACACGTTCCTTAAGGACGCCACGGACTCCGGAGACCCCACGTGGAACTTCGACAAGTACTACGTCGTGTCCAGGACCGGAGACGCGGTGTTCGTCGGCTCGTCTCCCGGCGCTGCGGAGGAGACCATTGTGGGATTCTTGGAAGCGTCCGCCGAAGCCCCCGCGGAAGCCGCTGCAGAAGCCACGGACTAGGCGCGCAGCAGCGCCGAAAGCGAGGCGGGAAAGGATAGGAGGTCGAGCGCGCTGGAGAGCGTCGTTGCTGGGGAATGAAACGAGTTGAGTGGGACCTCCGGAGACTCGTGGAGACTCGAACGACACGTCGAAGGCGCCGTTTTGACATCCTGATCCCAACGTGTCTCGCGAAAATTACACACGTTTCAGGCTGTAGGAGAGGAGCAGAGAGCTGTAGGAGGGATGCCTTTTTTGACAGATTTTATCCAGGAAAGAAGAATGCGAGTGAACGTGGAGAGAAAAGCGAAAGGGGCTTCGGACGAACCTGTGGTTTTCTGAGTTACGAGAGACGCCGCTCTCCGTGCGGAGGGTTTCCATGCTGTTGCTACATTTGTCAACGACCTGCCCGCCGCGTCAACTGTGGAGAGTGGAGTGGCAAGGGACTCATCCACTAATGCATCAGAGGTGTTTTTGCTGAAGCTTGATATCCGAAGTGCTGCCCGCGATTTGCCAACCATTGCCGTTACCGGCTGAAACGAGATGTTGATGCACAAAACCAATTCAACCACGGGGATCTGCGGCGCGAAGCGGAAGTGCCAACGCCGCGCTGCGTCCTGCAAACCCACATCCCGACGGATTCTCGATGTGTTGGTTGTCGCATGGAGTGGGAAAAACATGCACGGGACCGTCTGCCTGGACTTCTTTGCGCTTTGTCGCCACGTCGGCGGCCATTCACGATCGCCGCAGTCGCTCGGCGGTCCCTCTCGCGTTTGCCGTCGGGTTACAGCTCCATCGCTGTGTCATTGTGTGCGCGTAGGGTTGTGTGAAAGTGGGCCATTCCTCATTTGCCTTGCGTTTCCCAATGGGCGTTTCAATCGGACGCCTCCAGGGCTGATCTCCGCTCGGGTGAGCCCACGTTTCGTGGCTGTACCGCGTGCGTGCGTAGGTCGACACAAAAGGAAGCACCCTCGTCTTCTTTCTGTTCTCCCGCTTCTTCATAGCTCTGTCTTCTTCATCTGCTTCTGGTCACCACCTGGGCATGATGAAGGTGATGTCGATATTCTGATTCTCTGGGCTCGAGCTCCAGCCCACGCCACTCGTGTATTCATGGTGGACAAGCTCCATTGACTGCGTGTCCACGAGGCGTCTCAGCATCCCGAAGGCCTCGTCTACAGTTTCCGACACCTCCGGGTTGGTCATCTGACTTTTGTACAGTCGCATCACGAGCTGCCGGACCATGCGGAAGGGCTTGTTGACCGCGTTCTTCTTGAGCACCTCGAACTCGCAGCCGCCGCAGTCGATGCGCACGATCTGAAGGATCCGCCGACCGTGGTTGAAAAACTTCTTAATCTCTCCGAAAGACATCTAGAACCGTGGCGCGGAGCGATGGACGTAAGCGTCGGTATCATGCTTGGCTACGGTCGCATGCTTCGCGTTGGCAGCGCGCAAGTACCTCTCGTTTCAATCGAAGCTCCTCAGGCACGTGCGACGACACCATGCCTGGCAAGCCCGCCTGCAGGTGGAACATGCGCTTCGCCTCGTCCACGGTCGCTTTGCCTTCCCTCAACGCCTCTTTGAAGGCATCTGGCGACATCATCGGATTGAGGACATACACCTTGCAAGAGGACGTCCGTAGGAGACGGAACTCCCAGTCTAGTCGGGTGCCCGCCATGAAACTATAGGCGGCGCATGTCTCTCTCTCGTCCACATCCACCCTGTCGGCATCGCGGATGAAGTCCAAGCACACCGGCTGCCCGCCAGCAGGTGCCTTCTGCATCTTGATGCACGAGTAGCGGATGGCGCATTTGCCCTGTAGGAAGCAGCTCTCGTGCGTATCTGCGCGGCAGCAGTGATTATCCCGTGCACGGAGCTGCCGCTAGCGGGCCTCAGCGACGCCTTGCTCACCTCCCTCGCCCGTGTCCTCTGGCAGGACGTCCTCAGAAGGTGGAATGCCCTGCGTCCCGTCCGGATTGACTGCGAGGCGCGGCACCGCGACGGGCTCGGGCACGTCGAACAGAAGAGCGGTCTGCTCCTGATACTTCCGGAACTTCCGGAGCTCCTCGTGAAAGTCCCGCGGGCTGTGCTGCTCATCCAGCACCATCCCGGTGCCCGCGCTCATCCAGGACGAGTCCTCAAACGTCAACCTCAAGCTATCTCTGGGCCAGATGTCCACCCCGAAGAGCGCCATGCCAACGCGAACCTGAAGCGCATAGCACGTCAGACGCACGAATGACTGAACTGTGCAAGAACTCTGCACTTCGGAACTTAACCCCATTGCGACGCCGCACATTTCCAAACAACTGCGATTCTCTTCTGTCAGCTAGACACATCGCTTGCGAAACACGCAGAGAGTCCGGGCATCTCAGAATCGCTCCGGCGCCGACAAGCTACAAACTCTCTCACGAGTCTGCGTTGAGCGCAATTGTGGAAGTGCGCGCAGCTTCCGGAGGTGAGCCAGCGATCTTTCTTGCCTCCATCTCCGCCGCATTCCCTCTGTATCCTTTCGCACACGATCTCCTTGCAGCGCGGACCGTCTTTGGGAGCAGGATCGAAGCCAATGTGGCGCAAAATGTACCTGGACGCCCATGAAGCGACCGAAAAGGAACGCTAAGATCCCCAGCACCAGTGTGGTGACCCACTGGTACCCCATGAGAGCTCGCTCCGACTCCGACTCGAAGCCGCCCTACCGTCGGCCAGTCGGATGCGTTCAACGCGGCTGCGCTGTCGGAATCATGAAGTTGCGGAGGCGCGCGAGAAGACGTGCCTGAACGTAGCAGCAGAAAGTTGGGAAGTAGCGGAGACGGTGCGCTATTCTGGCATGGAACGCAATCGCAACGATGACTTTTTTGAAGCGAGGCAAACTACTGGCATGTGGCCTCCCACGAGTAGATGTGATTGGCTTCACATATGATTCTTTTTGTTCATGGGCGGCGCAAATTCGGCGAGAGGATGCAATCCTGTGATTTCAATTATTTTCAAAGTGTGCAGTCTTGCCTCCATTGGACCGACGCGGTGCAATTCAAAATACTCCACTGCAGTACCCAGTGTACTCCCGCGGCGACCTGGCTTTCCCGCCATTTTCATTCAATCTTGCGCAACGGATCCGAGGTGGTTCTCCGCGCGATTTGGCTTCCTTGCTTTGCCTGGCGCCACAGTCCTTGGAGATGTTCTCTCTGCCCAATGCCTGGGACGAGCTGCTGGATACCGGAGTTCGCTTGTGCGGCGCCGAGCCCGTGGCGGCCACAAGTGTCCGCTGCGGCGTCTTGCCCACTCGGAGTACCCCCAAGAGCTCGTTCAGAACCCGAGAATCTGCTGATCTACGGGATTGCGTGCTCACCTGTGGTCCAAACGGAGAAGTGCAGATCGCGAGTTTGGCGAAACACGAGGCGTCCACCTTCGAGTTCCTGTTTTCGGCGCCGCTGGTGCCCGGAACGGATGTGCAGCCGGAAGTGGTCAGCACAGCAGAAGCCGTCGACCACGTGCTAGTCTTCCCAAGCATGGTCCTGTATGCCAGCGGCCGAAGACCAGGGGTCTACGGCTTCAGAAAGCCCGACAGCGCGCGGCCTGGCTTCGTGTTCGGACAGAAGGTGGCGCTTGTGGCCGAGAATTCGCTGCGCATCCGCGTGTTGCGAAAGTCACCCTCCAGCAAAGTCTTCGTCAGTGGCGACGAAGGAGGCACGCTCCGCCTGGGCTTTGTCCTGGCCGACTACGCGCCGAATCCGACTGCCGACAACGACATGGACGCCTTCGTGAGCGGCGTCGAAGCATGCGACGGGCCGATTTACTCGGCAGCGTTTCTCGGAGCCGGCCCGAGGCGCAGCTCGTCTGCCGAAACGCCTGCTCACGTGGAAGAGCAGGGAAGCGTTGCCGTGGGCGCGTACGATGGGAGGCTTTTGATGTATGACTACGAGGTCGGATTCGAGGGAAGCGAACCGCGTGTCAAGCTATCGCGTGCGGCGGCCATGCCCGGCGATGGAACCTGCCTCACGACGCTGGAGGCGCTGGGCAATGGCCTCCTGGTGGGCGGAAGCGCGTCTGGAAGTGTCTTTGTCTGGGACGCCCAGACGCGAATGCTCCTGTCGTTGTGTGACCACACCACGTCGCCGGTCGTCACCCTGCGCGAGACTGGGGAGCGAGGCTTTGTGGCCGGCGACTCGGATGGAGGGATCAGGCTCTACACAGTTGCCGAGGCGCAGGATGGGGTCGTGTGCAGGCTCGTGCACAAGCGCCAACTGCAAGCTCCAGTAGTGGCGGTCGAGCCAATTCGGCAGCAGCCTGAAGAGGGGGTCCTGCTGCTCACGACGACGAACCGGATCTTGCTGTGGACCGCGGATGACAAGATGAGGGAAGTTCCCCAGCCGGGCTGTCCGTCGGATGGCAGTGCAGGCGGCCACCGAGCCAAGGCTGACGTCGCTGCGTCCGAGATCGACCGGCTGCTCTCTTCGTATGCGCCAGAAGAGCCGCGGCTTCGATTGGGACTTGAAGCTCCATCCGTGATGCCCCGGGCCACCATTCCTCTGCCACAGGCGAAGCCCCATACCCCCAGATCCGCCGAGAAGACGCCGCAGGCGACGCGAAGAGTGCTGTCAACAGAGCTGAGCGAGGAAGCTTCTCCCCGGGAACGCGCACCACCGGCGCCGAGCAGAAGCGATCTGAACACAACCCGAAGCTCGGCGCTGAGAAGATTGCAGCCCTCGACCGCACGAGAGGAAGGTAGCATCGCCCCACAGCCCCGAGAGGCGATGCCCGTGATCCCGTTCACGCCGCTGGCGGCACCGAAGATTGGCTCTTCGAGAATTCTCAGGGAGGCGCTCGCGAAGACCCAAAGCATCGCGTTTCAACCCGAAGAGGTGGTGTTGGAACGCGAGGACGAGGCTAGACTAGCAACGCTGACTGTCAACCAGCCGGGAGAGGCCAGGAGATATGAGAACCTCGTACCGATCTCGGACGAGCTCTCGGAGGCGGGCGAACGACGACCAAGAGTGCGGAGGCCCGCAGATCCCGAGTTTGCCGAGCGGCGGAAGGCGGTTGAGGACCTGGAGGTGCCCAGTCAGCCGGACGTCGTGTGCCTTCCGCACGTTGCGCTGACCGCTCCGGCGCCGAGAATGCGAAGTAGCGTACCCGTGAACCTGCGGTCGCGTCGCTCTCCAGAAGACACCATCCTGGCGCAGCGAATTGCCACCGACAGCATCGTGCTTGGTGTTCGTGCGTACGTGTATGATTGAGACGCGGCTCGCGCGAGGGGCACGTACGCACGACTTTCCCGACAACTATAGATGACGATAGATATTCGCAGAGAAGAGAGGCGCCAAACCCAAGAACGTGAAGCAGAAGGTGTTTGATAAATAATCTGTAGCAGTTCTCGTGCTGATCAGCTGCATGTCTTTGTACACTCGGTTTCTTCGCTGATTACCTCGTCTTGTCTGAAGCCTAGTAGATACAGTCAACTGAACTGGATGGCCACGCAGGGGCAAAAACCCATAGGCAAAGTGGCTTGGCGCCTACGCTCTTTCCACACATGCAAGCTATTAACAGATCCATCCAGTTCCATTTCGGTTTTTGTTGCAGAGAAGTTCCAGAGAAAACCCAACGAACAAACCAACAAACAGAAGAGTTGCGCCGAGACCGCTCTCCCGGCGCGACCTTCTTTCGGCTATTTCAAAATCAGTGTCACTGGGTCAGCGCAATCTATTCTCGTTCTCGAGGTTTCTTCTTGCCATGATCAAAGGTCGCTGCTAAAGCGGTCCATGATGATGGCGTTCTGCCGGCTGAGGTTCTCGATGTCCTCCGCGTCCGGGGAGTCGCTATCAGTGCTTGGACCGCTCGGGCGGCGCGGTTTCCTAGCCGGTGGCGACAAGCCGAGAAGCTTGGCGCAGTCTCTATCCGACAAGCGGCGCTTGCGAATGTACTGATCTAAGCTCTGCTTGAAGGGCGTGCTGAAGGGGACAGCGTTGGTGGTCTGGCCCCGATGCTTGATCCACGGGTGCTTGAGGATCTGCGCGGCAGATGGCCGCTGGCGCGCATCCATATGCAGCAGCGCAGACACGAGGTCTCGGGCAGCGAGGCTGATGCCCTCCCACTGCGGCTCGCGGAATCTCGGCCTCCAGCTGCCGCTGATGATGTGCGCCTCCATGTCGCTGAGCGGCGGCGACCCGCAGAGCAGAATGTACATCACGACGCCGAGGGACCAGACGTCCACCTTCTCGTCGTAGCCATCGCCGTGGTGGACCTCAGGAGCCGTGTACTGGTCCGATCCGCAGCGCGAGTAGGCGCGCAGCCGCCTGCCCCCGAGGCGAATGGGAACGTCCATCTTCTCTCCCTCGTCCAGATCCGAGTCGGCGCGCAGCAGCTCCACGGTGTTGGAGTCCTCCATCTCCGAGTCCGTCTCCAGCGGGCTTGCGTCCGTGGACGAGCTGTCCTCAAAGATCTTCGCGACGCCAAAATCGGACATCTTCACGTTGATGTCGCTGTCCTCGTCGATGAGCAGGATGTTCTCGGGCTTGATGTCGCGGTGGATGATGTAGTTGCTGTGCAGGTAGTCCAGCGCGGACACTAGCTTCTCCATGACCTCCGAGGCATGCCTCTCCGAGTACACTCCCGCCGACGCGATCCGGTCGAAGAGCTCTCCGCCGGCGGCGTACTCCATGACGATCTCCAGGAAGTCCTCCGACTCGAACACCTCTTCCACCTCCACCACGTAGGGGTGCTTGACCCTGGCCAGCGCGGCGATCTCATCCTTGAGCTGCTTCTTGCGATGCAGGCATCTCTTGTCCACCAGCTTGACGGCGAAGCGCTGACCATCACTGCGCCGGAAGCACTCGCGAACCTGCGAGTACGTGCCGCAGCCCAGCACCCGACCCAGGCGGTAGTGCGCACGCACGTCGCTGGCGCCCACCCGCAGGCTGCTGATGCCCTCCGTGATGCGTGGCACCTCTGCCCGTTGCAGCGCAGACAGAGGGGGCAGCCCTACGGCGTCGCAGAGCCCAAAACGTCAGCGAGAAGCCGCAGGCGGGTTGCGTCAGCACCAGGGGCGTACCTTTGGGTATCATGCTGGCTTCCCAACCAGCGCCGGGACTTGCGGCCCCTGGCCCAAAAATAGTGCCGGTACCGCTAGGGGAGCACGCCGTCACCCAGCGGCCGTGGAACTGCGGCCTCCCGGGCGTCGCGAGCCCTGGCGAAGGGCTTCTAGGCACTGCTTCCGCCTGCGCGCCGCGGCCCGGCTAGTGGCTCCGCCAGAGAAGTTCGGTGCTGAGGTGGCCTCGAGCACCTAGCCAAGCCTGTCGGCGAAAGAAATCGGAAGATCGGTGCACTGTAGCGCCTGAGACGGCGCTGGGAAATCTGGCGTCGAGACAACGGCACTGGAGAAGGAACGAATTTTGGGATCTCTCCGCCAAGTATCCTGTGTTGTTTCCATCGCTGGCGGCGCGTCGGGGATTGGCCAGCGCCAACGGCGAGCCAATGGAGTCGCCTTCTGGAACAGCGGAATAGAGATTGTGGCCGAAGTTTTAAAGTTTGACAGCGTGAAGCACAGCGGGATAAACGCCACGTGGAACACCAACGCAACCTCAACGCTCCTATGGAGGACGAGGAATCTTCCAGAAGAGCCCTCGAGGCCCTTCCAGAAAAGTCTTCCGGCCCTCGGACTGATTTCCAACAGTTCGACTGTCCGCAACTGATGCAGGACAGTCAGCACCGGCTAGAAGAACCGCAGTGTACAGCGGACCCCTCTGGTTCTTACAACGCACTGGTAGCGAGGTTGGCTGATACTTACGTCGCCGCGTCTATGCATCAGTTCGGAGCCGGATCGATCATAGTGCGTGTTCATGACCTGGACAACTTGCGCCGGCAGCTTCGAGATGCCGGAATCACGAAAAGTCCAAGCAGCGGTGCCCTCGTTAGAGTTGCAGCAGATGTTCGCTTCGACCTCGCGCAAGAAATCCCTGGTGTCGACGGATTTCGACCGCTTTGTGTTTCTCCGCCGCGTTCTGCCGTTTCAATCGGATCGTAGTCTCGTGGCCATCATGCGTCTGAAGTCCAACTTCGTCACGCATTCGTCTGCGGACATGACCTCCTGGGAGCGATCCCTGGCTCTGCTTCGGCAAGAGCCACGCAGGTGTTGCTCTCACTTTCCTGCCAGAACGAAGCGAGACTTTTGAGCAGATGAAAATGCTGCTATGATCGATATTGTGTGATCGATCCTATGATCGATATTCTGTGATCGATCCTATGATCGATACTGTGTGATCGATCCTATGATCGATATTCTGTGATCGATCATATGACGAGATAATCACGTTTTTCAATCGATCATATGATCGATCATGGTGATCGATCAGCGAACTCGACTGGACATTGCCTTTCGAGAGGGTTCGCATGAGTTTCTCAAGCTCGTTCTTGACGTCCTCGCTTATCAAGTCGTTCGCCTCGACTTCCGCAAGGAGGTGGGAGACGGTTTCTTGCTCGATCCATATGCCATCATCATCAGACGACTCATTCCCCGAACCATGTGACATCGTTCGTATGCGATGTCCTGATGACTCAGACTAAAGGGAAACTGGGTGGTAGATAGATGATCGATAGATCCGAGTGGAGCGAATCCTATAGGAAGCGAGCTCAACACAAGGAAACACAGCCACGCTATTCAAGGGAGCGAAGCTCAACCAGACTCGAAAGCGGGTGTGAGAGTGCCGTAGACCCTGAAGATAAGGAACGGCGATAAGATACCAGCGATCCGGGGAGCTTCTACCTTCAACTCGATCGATCCTGTCATAAGTCCCATCCACTCACTCATCTTATACACCCCTCTACGATACTACTTATGTAACCTACTATTTACTTTGTCTTCACTACTGTTACACAAACGAAATACTTCAAAATTGAATATAGTTTCAATTTATTGGTTTGCTACTGGATCCCCGATGGCTCCTTTTCCGTCCCATCCCATTGAAACCCTAGCTCAGGCGTCTCGAAACGTCACCTCGGTGCGGCACATCTCCAAGGTACGATCAGAGAGCCGGCGTCTCTGGGACATTGAAAGACGAGGCGGGGCGCTAGATCCAGCTTCGGAGCTTCGCCGGCAGCGAGAGGGGCCTGTGGCCCGCGC
>JAAMXY010001773.1:0-15817 GCA_019677205.1 Pinguiococcus pyrenoidosus
CGGATGTAGAAGAGCAAGTGTCTGACCATGGAGAGATGCAAGGCATTGCTTGTGAGGAGGCGTCCCAGCTTGAAGTAGGCCGACCGAGAATTGGGCCGGATGCAAGCGAAGACACGACTGATCCACGTAGAGAGAGGAGAGATGCGTGTTCCCCTCGTTAGTCAGGGTTTCCCTGGCAAGTTCTCTCGATCACGATCGTCGAGGTTTCCTGTATCAACACCCTTTCTTCATAGGAAAGGTACGTGGCCTTTCGGGAGGCCGGGCAGGATGCTGCAGCAGGTGCGCGGCCACTGCCCACTCGGCTTTGGAGACCGTCCAGTCGTGTCATGGCGGCCGGGGGAGACCAAGGTCACCGTTGTGAGAAGCCTAGAAGGCGGCGCGCGGGATCTGCAAGGCAGCCGTGGCTCGGTGAGACTTGCATGGAAGCGTAGTGGCTCCAGCTGATCGGCCACGCAACGCGAGGAAGTCGCGTCGATCAAGTGGCCTTGGCACCAACAGGACATAGAACATGCTAGATGAATGAGAGATGGAAGGAGACTACCAAGAAAGGACCAACGAGGGATCACCAATTTACAGAGGCTAAGCTCACGGAGAAGGCTCCTACGTGGCCGCCGCCATCAGCGACGCTGCTGTATCGCATGCCCCAGTCTTGCAGTATCGTTTCGACGGCGGCCCTAAGTCTTGCTTTGCCTTTTTGCGGACCGAGCGTGTGGTGGCCGGATCCGGTCAGGATAACCGCGTTCTGCAATCGCTTGTCTCGCAGCTGTGGAAGCAGCTCCTCCAGCATCTATGCGAGACGCAAAGATTTGAAGTCTCGTGAGCGGCGGTTGGGCGAAGCGACTCGTCAGGAAGCTTGACAGTACCTCTTGTGCTTCGTCTTTGTGCAGTCCGTGTAAATCGATCACCCCTTTGCTTAAGCTCTCATCTGTGTTTCGCTGCTTGAAGATCCGTGTGGCCGCCGCCCTGCAGTGTTCAAGAACAAGCGGTTACGACCAGCTCTTTGCTTCTCCATCTTGCCAGGGTCCCGTACCTTGATGCCTCTCGCATACGTGCATCCACGCGCCGTCCTTCTGCGCCGTACGCCTTCGCTTCTGCCATGCGGCCGGACTTGTAGGCCGCGGTCGCTCGTGCGAAGAGCTTGTTTCGTTCTATTGCCAAGGACTTGGCCTCCTCTCTGGACTGAGCATAGGTCTGCGCTACCGCCGTCCCCGTCTCGACCCACATATTCTCAATGATCTTGCTGCTCCCTCTGCTCCTCGGGTTCCCGCTGCCACCCGCCGGCAGCCCTTCTCGTGCGGCCGCTTCCTCCGCCGGCGGACGCTTCGGTGCACTACTACTCTGCAGCGCGTTCAGCCACCCCGTGGCCTTGGCCTCTTCGGCGCTTGCGTCTCGATGGGGCGGTTGGAACAGCTCGTCGTAGAGGGTCGTCGGCGGCTCCGCCGACGTGGCGGGTTCCGGACTCGGCTCCGTCGCGTCGTCGGAGCTGCTGAGCGGAAGCTCCAGCGCTGGGTCCGGCACCCCGAAGGCATTGGCCGTTCGCGACAGCTGTCGCGGCGCTCTCCGCGGCTGCTTGGACGGCGACTTCGAGGACGCTCGCGGCATGTGCTTCGACTTGGCCGGCGTGCGCGGGCCTCCGAGGTCCGGGAAGTCCTCGTTGGAGTCCAGATTCGGGTTCACCTTGGGCACCGGCACCGCCGGCGCCGGGGCCGTTTCGGCCTCGTCAGCGTCCGCCAGCAGCGCGTGGCGGAAGATGCAGCTCGAGCCGGCGGTGCACGTGCCCTTGAGCCAATACTTACACATGGTCTGGCTGGCGTCGTGGCTGAAGTAGCAGTCCAGGCGGCGGCACTGGCCCATGAGGTAGAACTTGCACACCGCCGGGCCCGGCGGCGGCTCGTAGAGCACGCGCCGCAGCAAGCTCTCCGCCGCATCGGTGTCCCAGTTGCTCCGCTCCAGCGCCTCCGCAGCGGCGTCCTGGCCCACCATCCCCTCGAAGGTCACCAGCAGATATGTCAAGGCCTCCGCGGCCAACATGGCCTCATGCTGCTCTCTCGCGGTCTCCTCGTCGTCGTACACGGGACTCAGGCTCGGCTCGGAGAAGCCGGTGGCAGCGCCGAAAAACGGAGCGGCCGGCGCAGCTGGCGCCTGAGGGTTAAACTCCGCGGCCGAAGCGGACAGAGCGCCGACGTCGTCGAGCTCGTCCTGCAGATCCAGAGAGCCCAGCAGCGCCTCCGCCATCGCGAAGGCGATGCCTTCTCCGGAGTCTCCGCGCGGCGCCTGCATGTGCCGAGATCCGCCGCTGATGGCGCGCTGTGATCACTCTTTGGCGGCCTTCATGGCGGGCTTTCGAAGAACTTCGGAACGCGTCCTACGGCGACGCCTTGCTACACGCCTTTCTCGCGGAATTCGCGCACCCCGCAAGATGTAGAAAACGGATCACCGTCCAAACAGCCCAAAGGCGCGGACCGGCGCTGCTCAACGCGCTTCCGGCGGCGGCGGCGAAGCGGAGGGAAAAGGCCTCAAAAGAAGAGTTGGAAGGTGCGCCAACCGGCGCCGGAGCGCTCCGGCGGAGGTGGGGGACAGTGCATCGTGTTTTATGGTAATATAGGGAGGATGAAAGCGCTTGCCGAATCGCGTCGAGTGCTGAGGAGATGCGCCGAGCGGGATTGGGCCAAAGCCCCAAATCTGAGTCTGTTGCGGGGCTGTTGCGCGGGAAACGGTCGGGTACGGTCAAGATTTCAATCTCACCAGTTTGCCGCGTTAAGATACCGTAGAAGCTCGACAGTTGCTCCGCGACCAGGAGGCGCGGCTTCGCCGTCAATTCGAACCGTAGTTAAGTTTAACTCCGGCGGTCTTGTGCCCCAACTCCGGCGGTCCGGTTCGCGCCTTGGGCAATTCAAGTCGCCGCTCCCGGCTGCTCCGTCCGCTGGACAGAGACAGCTGCGGCGTCCGGCGCGCAAGTGCCTCCGTGTCGCGTCCGCCGGCCTCTCTCACCCTTAGTGGTTGTCCCTCGCGGCGGAAAGACGGCTCTTGTGGTGCCTTTGAGGCACCGGGCGCAAAGCTGGAGGACTTTAAATCCTGGACCATGCAGAACATCATGCCGGAGGACCTGCTCCACGCGGGCGTGGTCGGCGTGGACGAGCACATGAACGCGGGGGCCGCGCCGCCCTCGCCTCTGGAACTCTTGGCAAAGGTATTCCCGGCGCCGCGCGTGTGCACTGCTGCCAACACCTCACGTTTGTTTCTTCGCTCGGGGGCGCTCTCCAAGGTGTTCGCACAACAAGGCGAGTTCTTGATAAAACAGGCGCAGCTGCTCACGCAGATCGCAGAGGGGGGCTCCTCGCTGCTCGTGGCGGCGGACAATCTCAATGGCGTGGATGTGCAGAAGATCAGCGAGGCGGTCGAGTCCGCCTATCCCAAGCCCGAGGACATGAAGCCCAAGAAGCGGAGGAAACGGGATCCAAACGCGCCCAAGAGACCCGGCTCGGCCTACACGTTCTTCATGCAGGAGCAGCTGGCAAAACTCAAGGTGAGCTGTTTTCTTTTTATTTTCTTTTGTTTTATTTAGTTTTTCTGCGGAGGGGAGGGGGTCTTCTAGGGAGGGAGAAGTTGCAAAGAACCCGTCTCATGATGCACGCCCTCGTTCCAGGCGGAGCACTCGGACTTGAGCCAGAAGGAGGTGATGGCCATGGCGGCGTCCAAGTGGCGGGATCTTCCGGATAACAAGAAGCACCGGTTTGAGGGCATGGCCGCGGCCGCGAAGGCAACGTTTGACACAGAGATGGCGGCATATCACGCAACGTTGGCAAGCAACGCGGAAGACGGAGACGCCAAGAAGAGAAAGATCCCAGACGAGAGCAAAGTTACAATCTAATCTCTTCCTTGGATGCACGGTATAAATTCTTGGCCGGGGCGCAGCTTGAGTGGACCTTCCTTCAACTGCATCCTTGGAGCATAAGAGCGACGCAGGAGAATGCCACGGGGCTGGGCTGGAGCTTTTTGCTAGCGTGTCAGCATTTCACGGATTCCTCCCGCACTGGCGTTCACCAGCTTCCTCACCGCATGCCAGCCACATCGCCTCTGCGTCGGTGGCATGGGAGATGGCGAATGACGCAAAGCGCGTCTCTGGCAAGGAGATCTGGAAGCGGGAGAAGAGGAGAAAGGGTTCGGACAGGTTGCCAAGGTGCGGGTTTCGTCGAAGCGCGAGCAGGAGAGGGCGGCGCCCCCAACCCGACAACTGCTGAAGCTTCTGATTAAATCCATCACACTTATCATCAAATCATCGCAGAGCGCTGCTGCTTCGGCGAGCGCAACTTGCGCGGACGCTACATGTCCGACGAGACCGGTCCCTCGAGGTTTTGATACGGCCCGGGGGACTGATCCTCACTCACTACCTTGTTCTTGGTCCACCATGCTACGAATTCCAGGACGTCTACGGAGTCTCGCTCTTCATCTCGGCCGAGGTCCGTCAGGATCGTCTCGATCTCTGCGTCACTGAGCTCACCGCCAAGAATCCGCGACGCCTCTCGGATGTCTCCTACGCCGAGCGCTCCTTTGCCGTCGTCGTCGAGGTAGGCAAAGAGCTTCCGCTCGTTCCTCTCTTCATACCATACGAAGAAGTCTTCGTAGCCAAACGCCCGCTCTGCGTCCTCCTTTCCCGGCGTCGAGGATGAGAATGACCCCGCCTCCCAGAGCTGCATGGACGGAGCGTCGCTGCGGGGACTGGACGCGGGCGTCATTCCCATCAGGGCCATGGCGCTCGTGATCCCTTCCGGCGTGAGAGAATCGCTGACGGTGTAGCCGCCATCCGCCCCCAACCGGTGGAACACCTTGAGCAGCTGATCCTCTTCCGAAACCTGCTCCTCGTTGATCCAGTCGTCCGGTGGGACCCAGAACGGCTCCCCGTGCGGCAGTCCTTGCAGCTCCGCATCCAGGAGTCCGTCGTCCTCCAGCGCCTGGATCTCCGCGTATCCGCCAACATCCTTGCCGTTCACCACCAGCCTGGGGATCGGGGCCTGTTGGTTGGAGAGAACGAAGCCAGCTCGTCAGCGCTCGGACTGCTCCCGTGACGACTTGCACAAAGCCACGTCTGAGATGCTCGGATCGCTACCTGAAGCATGCCCTTGCCTTCGAAGGACTGCACCGCCATGCCGCAGGTACTCGTGATGGCGTCGTTCATCTCTTTTCGGCGCCAGATCGTGATGTCCAAATACACAATCTCGTATCTCACATTCTTCGTGGCAAGGATGTGCTTGATCCGCCTCTCCTCGGCCTCCGCGCAGACGCTCGCGTTCGTGCTGGACGTGAACAGGACGGCGGGCTCCTGGCAGCGCTTGGTGCGCGATCTCCGCGCCGCCGGACTGATGAGATGATACGCCAGGCTGGTGCGTCGCGGAGGCGTCCGATACTTCTCCTCGTCCTTGACTTTTGCCCTACTCTCCGCCTCGTCCACTTCGTCGTCTCCCAGCGCATGGTCGCAGACCATGCCAATGGCTTTGAATTCATCCCACGAGATCTTCCCGCTGC
This sequence comes from Pinguiococcus pyrenoidosus, assembly GCA_019677205.1. Taxonomy (NCBI): domain Eukaryota; class Pinguiophyceae; order Pinguiochrysidales; family Pinguiochrysidaceae; genus Pinguiococcus; species Pinguiococcus pyrenoidosus. The sequence goes on from JAAMXY010001773.1 coordinate 5,524, forward strand.
CGGACATGTCCATCTCCTGCATGGCCATGTCGAGCACGGCGCTGGAGATCCGGACGCCCAGCATGCCCACGGCCTCCTTGACCTGATTCCGGTTGAGCTGGCCGTCGTCCGCCCCCTTGCCGTCCAGCACGTCGAAGATCATCCTGAGGTTTCGCGCGGCCGCCGGATTGAGGGCGAAATCGGTGATGTCCAGGAACTCCCGCACCGCCTCGCACTCCAGCGCCCCGGGGACTGCCAGCACGCCCCGCAAGAAGCGCTCCAGCTGCACCGCGCGGTCCTCGAGAAACTCCGGCTCAAACTTTGACGCCTGAAAAAGGAAGAACCGCTTCGGGGGCAACGTCGGCCAGGCTTTGTGCGGCGCTTCTCTCCGCAGCGCGATGTAAAACGCGTTGAAGTCCTGAAATCGTCTTCGCTGCTTCCAGCGCCGCGCTGGTGCGGTGAGAAGCACGACATAGCGCGCGTAAGTGCGGCGCACCACTTCAAACCCCAGAATCTCCGCCTCCACGCGACACCGCGAGTCTTCCGAAGCCTCCGACGCCACCGACAGAGTCGGACTGGACAGGCCGGCTGCGGCGATGGCCGTCTCCGTGGCCATGGCGACGCCACTACGCGCTTTGTTCCGTTGCGTCGGCCTGATATTCGCCGTCGGATCTGCAGAGAAGTCTGAAGCGGTGCCAGGTGCGGAAGAAGTGAGGCAAAGGAAGGTTCACCCTGGGTTTGGAACTGGTATGACGTCGGAGCATAAGGGTAGACCCGCGGGACTTGAGATGTTTGAGATTCGACTCGGGCTGGAGTTGAGCTTTTATGGAATGGGTGTATTAAATCAAACGACTGGGGACAAGATATTGAGTATTTTATATCATAAAAATTTAATATGGTCATCAATTTCATATTTATTGAAATTGGATATATTAGAAGTGACCTGAATCCCCGCCGAAATCTGGCCGTTAATTTCGAATTCCTTGAAGCGACTTTCCTTTTCTAATTTTGAATATTTCCTTCAGTAATACGAAAACTGACCATCTTGATCACAGAATCATGATATTACAGATCGAAGTCAACGTCAAACACCCCATTAACGGACGGATCAGCTGAGCTTCTGCGCCAGCTCCGCCGCCTTCCGCGTCGTCTCACAAGAGCCACGCTGTGTCATACTTCTTCACGTGCTGCTTGTGGTATCAGCACAAGGGACCATCGCCTGTCAGCTCGCTGGCCCAGCTTCTCTTGCCGCGACATTCTCCTCGCTTGCCCGCTCGCCATCTTCGTGTGCATGCGTCATGCCAGCCACGGAGAAGCATGGCTCCGGAATCGGCGGCAGCGGATACATCTGCTGCACGGCTTCTTCGTTGCGGATGCGGAAGCCCAGCGCCCGTCGATGGACAGCCAGGACATTTCTTCGCCTTCCCGCCGCAACGCGCACCATCTTGAAGCTATTCAGCCGCTCTTGCCACTCGGCGAGCGTGCTGGAGCTTTGCAGCTCGTGCATCGCGATGTCCAGCATCGCGAACACCTGGTCAGTTTTGTACACGGTGCGCCGGAGGGCCTCAGCCATCTCTTCCATCATCTCGTCCTCCAGCTTCGACACGTGCGCCTTGAGGTCGAAGCGCCCCGAACTGCGCATCTTGCTGACGTACTTGGAGTCCACTCCGCGGTAGTCCTCGTCCTTCACCTTCAGCGCAATGCGTCTGCGGAAGAAGAGCGGCAGAACGAGAGGAAAAAAAGTACAACCGCAAAAGCGAATTGTCAGAAGCCTCAATGCCGCATCCTGCAACATGCACAAGGGAGCAGAGAAGACATACTTCCACGCAGCATCGGCCTCGGGGTCGTCGTCAAACTCGGCCGATTTCATCTTAAGCTTGACTGTTCTTGTCCGCTTCGCCGCCGCGAGCGCGCTGCGATGCGCCATGAGATCCGAGCCGAAGCCCAGCATTCGCCGAGCTGGAGCTGGAGCTGGAGCTGAAGCAGCCCTTTGCAAGCGACTCAGGGCGGACTTCCAAGCCATGTTGTCGCCCAACCGAGCAAAAATCATCATGAAAACACAGGCAGATGAGAAATCTGCGGAAACTCCGCGGATCTAAAGACACATCCAGCAGCCTTCGCGGTTAGACAAGAGCTGCCCGCTCCACCAAGCCACTTGGCCTCACAAGGCGCCTTCAGAAAAGTGGCGCTCGGAGGGCTGCGAGAGCAGCTGTGGCCTCTCCAACGGAGCCAAATCAGCCACATCCGTCGGCTATCGCTTTTGAGTAGAACCTCGTGGGATTTTCGATCATTATCGATGCTGTTCTCTTTTCACTTTCGCGCAGAGAAAGGCTTTCAAACGGGCCGATTTCCCGCGCATTTGAGCTGAGCTTTGGCAGAACAGGCGCCACTCGGTGATTTAGACTTTGCGCAAGTGACCGTTTACTCCCGTTTTTTCTTCCAAAAATTAAGGAATTGCGCAACCACTGGCCGCCATGCAGTCTCGGTCAAAGTCCGTGGCGCGCAGGGCTCAGCCGTCCAAGAGGTGATCTCTGTCGGGCGCTCCGGAGCTTTTTCAATTGAAGACGCTTCCGTGCAGCACCAAGTGCACCTAACTTTCCTGACGGTCTTGCCATTCTCCCCACCCCCGAATCCAATTCATAGGGAATGGTATCCTGCGCTGCGAGACCCGATTCTGCTGCGCTTCTTTCGCCGCTTTCCAGAGCCGTCTTGGCCGCTTGTCCGGGACACCTTGATGCTCCACGGCCTACGCGCGCTCGCCTCGGAGCGGCCGCTGGAGAGCGCCAGTCTGGAGGACATCAAGCTGCTTCGCATCGCCGCGAGGAAGTTCTTGACGGCACTGACGGCCTCAAATCCGCGCTTGAGCCGCTTCGACGCGCAGCGGCAGCGGCGAAGCGAAGGCGCCGGAGTGCTGTTCCAGCAGGTGCCGGACAGGACCTCTCGCGTGTCCGAAGCCAAGTGCATCCGCCCAGACGTTCTGCAGACGTATCCATTCGTGGATGATGTCGGCACCGTGGAAGAGGTTCTGCATGGCCCCGCAGGCAAAGGTCCTTACCAGATGCACCCGGCGGCGCCGGAAGAATTATATGCGGACGTGGAGGGAATGATCGACGGGAATGCGTATGGCGCAGAGAGCGATGCCTTCGGATCGACAGCACGGGATGACGTGGATGCCGTGAAGCTCCTGGACCTGGATGTGCGCGAAGCGCAGCGCCTCTCGGAGCGGGTGTTCAAGGAGTACAGCATCGGGAGCGCCAACGGAATCTGCGGCGACACCCTTCGAGACGCGCTCCAGGAGCTGTTCGGAAGCGATGCGCTGAGCCAGATGCCCCTGGAAAGCATGCTGCCGAAGCCGTTGTCATCCTGGGCCAAGAGACCGCCGCTGCCATCGGTTGCTCGGGTTTCTCCTCGCGTCTCGCTGCAGCAGTGGAGACGGATCGTGAAGACGCTCGCGAACTACTTGGACCGAAGCTCCCGCGAGGAAGCAGCAGCAGCAGCGGCGGCGGCGGCGGCGGCAGCGGCGGCGGTGGCGGAGGGGGGACAGATGTCCGCGTGGGGGCAGCACATGCACGGTAGAGAACCCTCGCCTGCTGCTGGACAGGGTTGGCGCGAGAGCAAGCCAACGCCCGAAGAGCAGACTGGTCAAATGGATGAAGATATTGGCTTCGCCCCGGAACCCCGAGAACAGGACGCAGGTGTCGCGAACGGCCTTCCTACGCGATTCCTGCCTGCGAGGCAGCGGCTCGCCGCGCAAACGACCTCCGCGCGGGAGAAAATGAGAGACAAGTACGAGGCTCTTGGGGACGACGGACTTGCGACGTCCGCGCCGCCGGCCTTCGCTTCGCCGCTAGGCGCTCCCACTGGGACGAGGCGCGCGTCCATGAACAAGCAGAGAAAGAGACAGCCTTCCCACAGCCGGGGCACTCAGCCAGCGGCGTCGACGACTGCAGATCCTCGCGCCGCGCGGCTTGGCATCCACAACAGCTCGCTCGCCGCAGCTGGCGATGGCGGGCGCCGTTTGCCGCGGTACTTGCAGAACGTCCAGAGTCGGATCGGGGAGCTTGTCAAGGAGGACCGCCGCGGCAGGCAAATTTCTACGAAGGAGAAGACCGAAGCCATCAAGCTGGCCATCGCGAGGGAACGGTATCATCAGCTCAAGGTCCGTGCTATGGAGGGACGCGCCGTGGCACCCTCCCCGGGTTTCTCGGTGTTTTCGGTTTTGCCTTTCAATTCCTATCCTTTTCGCGCCTGGCCACTTCGAACAAAAACAACTAACATGGAGCACTGTATCCAGGAGGCACGTCGACAAGCCGAGGCGCGCGTGAGGTCAAGCGCGGCCGGCGAGGATGACACGGACTTCGTACTCCCGGTTCCTCCGGCACGGCACGGCGACGTCGGTGAACGCAAGGGCGAGAGTGCACGCGAAATTGCCGATGCCTACTTGCGCAGTGACTTTCCAGAAGTCTTGGAGATGGGCTTTGACGCAGACTTGGAGAGGCTCGCGGAGTATATGAAGCCGGGGGCAGAGCTCGAGACCCCGACCGACGAGGGCGAAGCTCCGCAGAGGGAGGCGAAGACCTCCTGGGTGATGGATTACGGACATGTGGATTGCTTCCCGGAGCTGGACGAGGACAAGGCGGGGACAGCAGACGTCGACGAGTCAACCTTTGCGGACCTCGGCACCAGCGACGAGGACTTTGAGAAGATCGACGAGCTCGTTCGGAAGCAGGACCGCACGATCCGCTCGAGGAAGCAGGAGCTTTCGCGGACGCTTCTGCCCGCGAATCTGCAGGGCAGGGAGAGAGGCACCGGGGCAGCTGCGGAAGAGGGGGAGAAAGCGGGCACGAGCAGCGACTCGATCGCCACGGAAGACCTCATCCAGTCCTTCGAGAATGACCCCGTCTTGGCGCAGCTCATGAAGGAGCAAACAGCGGCGAGTTCGGGCCGGATTGATGAGACGGACCTGACTTCCCTGTTGGAAGGCGAGGAATCTATCTTAAGGGAGCTGGAGAGCATGGAGCGGGGCGCGCAGCTGGGAACTGGCACATCGAGGGCAGCCAGGATCAGCAGCCTTCGCGCATCCCACGGTAGAGAAGCCACCCCCAGCTTGAAGCCCGGACTAGGTAAGTGGTGGCTCAACTCCTAGTGATGAGGGCCTCTGTGAGCCAAGATCACACATTGGCAAGCGTATCACTAACACAACACGACACAACATGTCTTTCTCTCTCTCTCTCTCTCTCTCTCTCTCTCTCTCTCTCTCTGTCTCTCTTTCACTCACTCTCTTGGCTTGCCTCGTGGATGCAGGATCCCCCTTTACTGGCGGAAGGATGGCCAGTGAGAGCGACCCCAGCTCGCTTGAGGACGCGACCGAGGCGAGGAGAGGGGATGCAATCGATTTCGCGTTGTCCGATTCGGAGCAGAAGACGGGATCGTCGATGAGCACCTACGAGATGGCAGACGCGGCAGCGATGAGCTCTCACGCAGTCCTGCACGATGTCCTAGCAAAAGGACGACTGCCCGAAGGAATTGAAGGTGTGTGAAATTGGTTCTGGGATGGCCCGCTCGCATCATCCCAGAAGCAGAAAGCGAGCCACGCACAAGGAAAAGAAACACCAGCGATTCACCAAGGCCACGTTCTCATCAATCGCCTTCGCGTTTTCGACAGACTCGGCAGATCAGGGTGGTGAGTTTGACAATGAGGACGAGAGGATGGCTGCCGCGGCGCTGGAAGCCATCCAAGCCGCCACCGCGGCCACAAGGGGGGCGACACTCGCGGCGAATGAGGCAATCGTGGCCGCGGAAGAGCGAGCGGGTCAGCAAGGAGGCCCGGATGCATTGGAAAGTTGACAAGGTTCTTGGTTTTTTGGCCCTTCCCCCTTCATCTTGTGTTGTTCTCTGCGGACGCGCTCGACCATTCATCCAGGCATCTCCGCAAGGCCTCTTGATCTTGGGGACGTGTGTGCTGGAGACTGGCCCCGATGGTGTCTGCGTTCGCCGCTTCGAACTGATCGAAGGACTCCACCTGGAACATTCCGCACATCTGCGCGCTGCCGATCTTCAACGTCGGGAAGTCCGGCGCGACTTCCGCCTCTGCCCTCCTCACGAACAAGACTACTTGGCCGCCCAGGCCGCAAAGGTTGTGAGTGAGGCGACCGAGGCTGGGCTGCTGCTCCTCGAGCATGTCCAGGACGTCCCTCACCGCACTTCCAATCGCCACGCTGGCCGTCTCGTGGTCATCACCGACGTTTGTTGCAGACACGTGAAGCGCAAAGGCCGGGTAATCCAGCTCGGAAAGGCAGACCTCCACTCCATCGTATCCCTTCCCCCACGAGGCCAAAGCTCCCCTCTCCATCGCGATCTCGACGGCATATCGCTGCCCCTCCGGTCTTCGCCACGCGTGGGCGTGGATGTGGTTCTGCGACGCCCCTGCCCTCGGCGCATTGTAGTTGACGCAGTAGTTCAAGCCCGGTGCCTCCGCGTTGGCAGCGCGGCAAAACAAGGTCAGGTCCTGTGCATCCTGGCGCAAGAGCTCCTGCGCGCGATTGTTCTGCGGCTCTTCCAGCGACGGAAACAGCAGGTAATGACCGTCTTTCTCGCCGGGACTGATGTTGAAGTGCACCTCCCACTCGCGGTCCAGAAGGCCCCGAAGCTGTCCGAGGCGCTGGCGCAGCTCCAGCCGCAGTGGCCCCGTCACGAAGCTGTCGGTCTGCGGGTCGTAGGGGGGCAGCTCGCCCAGCTTGGGCGTCGCCGGCGGTCGGAGCGCTCTGGTGGGCAGTAGCGTCACCAGAAACTGTCCTTCTCCTCTGCTTTGCGGCGCTGCGGAACTCTCTCCAAAGGCCGGCGCTTCGTCCTCCGTCCTGGCGAAGAACACGATCTCGGCCGCGCGGAACTCGAGGCCGGTCAGCACTTGGCGCCCGTCCCCGGCCGGAACCTGTGTGCGGATGGCGCCGCTGCGGACCAGGTGTCTCCACGCGACGTCCAGCTCTCGCCAGGTGCTGTAGAGCGGCGTCATGGCGGCGCGATGGCCCGAGATCCGCCCCGGATCCCCCAGGCCGCGGCGGGCGCTGAGCAGCGCGGCGGAAGGTGAGAGGGCGCTGAGCGCCGCAAGGGAGAGGGGGAGGACTTGGGCGACTGCGCGAAGAGGAGAGCGGCGTGAAGTCATGTTCAGCTCATGACCGAAGCGCCGCAAGCAGAAGAGAGAGGGAGGCAGAGACGAAGACAGCGACAGAAACAGAGAGAGAGAGAGAGAGAGAGACCCGTTTAATCTTAGGAGATGCGCTCAGCGCTGACGATGTAACTCAACTCGGGGAACTCAGCTGACAGATACGGATTGCCCTCTCGGACGATGCGGCCCTGCTTCGGCCCGCGGCCACGCGGTGGGCCGTCTCCATAAGCTGAATAGATGCGGTCCACTACCTCCATGCCTTCCACAACGATGGCGAACGGCGAGAAGCCTGTGATGGGCACATCCCAGAAGAGAGGGTTGGAAGGTGTTGATTAAGAAGATTCCGAGGCATCTCGAGCGTCTCCGACTCTCTCGTCTCTCGCCGATTCCGTGTCAAACGGCTCGTACCCATGCGGTCCAACCGTGCGTTGTCGCGGAAGTTGAGGAAAAGCTGCGTGGTGCGCGTGTTGGGCCCGGAGCTCGCGAAAGTGAGGGAGCCGCGCTTGTTGGACGTCACCACCGGATCGTCCAGGATCTTGCGGTCTTTCCAAGTCTCTGTCACCTGCGTTTTCATTTCATGGGGAAAGAGAGAGGGCCACAAGCATGGCGGGTGCGATTGAGACGCCGTCCAGCACCAGAGAGAGAAAAAAAACACTCCATCAAACCACACGTTGACGCACCGATGGGTCTCCATTCAGTCCGAACTGCGCGACGAAGTTGGGAATGACGCGGAAGAATCGGACGTCGGAGAAGAAGTCCTCCTTCAGCAGCTCTCCAAACCGCGCAGCGCCCAGCGGCGCCCACTCCGGATGCACTTCCAAGACGAACGCGGCCCTCTCCCTCGGACTTGCCAGCGCCAAAGATTATACAGAGAGGGGAAAACGCCAGTTAGCGGAGAAGGATTTCGTGCCCTTTCCACTTCGACTCGCGAAATTCGCCAGTTACGCACCTCAGCGCCACCGTGACCCTCACGCGATACGCATCTTCGTGACTCACGTCCGCAGAGCTCAGCTGCGACAGCAGCAGCAGCGCGAAGATGCTCCTCATCACGTGAGCTGACAAGATGGGGGTTTTCGTTATCTCCGCCGCTCTTCAAGATCTGGGGGAAGTGCTCGAGCAACTGCTGCAGTCCGCCGAGCTGCGAAGGCCTCTGCGACGCACCAGCGGTCTGGAGGCGAAGCAAAAGCGGCGGGAACAGCGTGGAACCTGTGGCGCTCTTCGTTCTCTTTCTGTGCCTTTGGACCGAACGCGATTGCGGCGCGGATGTCAGCTGATCCGTCCATCCATCTGTCACAAGGCGGGCCTCGCCAAGTGGTCTCTGTCCGGCGCCGCTTTCGTCTCCCGCGCCTTGGGCCGCAGGGGTGAAACTACGACGCCCCTGATAGACGCGAGGGTCGATGGGACAGATTGGGGGAAGAGCCCGGTCAAGCGCCGATGCAGCAACGTGTGGTTGTGAAGAGGTAATGATGGAGAAGTGGGGGAAACTGCCGAGTGATGTGATGTAAATCCTGAAGGAAGTGCCGTCTGACGTCCAAAACGGACACATGGGATGGAAAATTATCCAGAAGAATCAGAGATAAGCTGATCATGCAAGCTGCGTCTTCGTGAGATGCTCTGCTGTGTTTCAAGCGCCTTGCAGTGGCGGTCGCTAACCGCTCCTCATCGCCCTCAAAGGTATTCACTGCTTCACTGGGGTAGCGGAGCATTTCGCTTGCAAGCCCCATCGAGCAAAGACAAGGCCAGCACCTAGTCCTTGTCAGAGAGGCCTGGAGGGTTGACATGGTGGGAGCGTCGAGAGTGGGGCGTTTCTGGTGAAGGACAAGGTGTCTTCACGGGCCATGCGAGCGGCGTCATGGGAGAGGGAGAGAGAGAGAGAGTGCGCGAGCGCTGCCAGCAGCGGATCTTTGGATGATTCTGAAAAGCCGAAACTCTATGCAGCGTCTTGCACGTCGCTTGCGTCGCATAAGCCGTTTTCCCGATGTGAGCTCAGAGCTGGCACTAGCAGCGCGACTACCCAGCGGGCCTGGCGTGTTCCTCCTCTTGCTTGCCTCACGAGCATTGCCGTCTCGAATTTGGGAGAGGATGCCGCAAGAAGAGACTGCTGGGGCCGCTTGTGCAACCCCAGTCTAGCATCAGTAAACGCAGCGGCAGCGATAGCGGCGGCAGCAGGAGCAGCAACGGCAGCCGAGGGGGGTTCAGTTGCTTGAGGCAGAGAAGAACTTCAAGAAGAGTGTCTTGATCTCATGAGGAGGCTAGCCAGCCGATGCTCTAATGCTCTACTGCTTTGCTACTTTCATCATGATACGCACGCGGAACTGATCGGGCTTGCTCGTCATCATCGCCGCCTGAGCAGACTCCGGGACGCACTCGCTCGGAAGGGGAATCCGGAAGGATCCGTGCCTTCCCACCTTGAGCCAGAGGCACTCCTTCGACGCCCGGAGATGCAGCTCCGAGTCCTCGACGCCTTTCTTCCGCAAGACGGTTGCGTCCACTTGCAGGCTACTGCGGTTGGATCGGATCGAGTAGCTCGATCCCTTGGACTCGTTCTGGCCGGTGCTCTTCTCTCTCAGCTGTGGCTTTTTCGTGCTGCTTGCTTCAGGCTCTCCTTTCCTCGGCCTAGCGGGTGGTGCCGCCGGCGTGCTGGAAGAAATGTCAAAGACACCTGCCGGCGAGCCCAGCAAGGCGAAGCGTGAGGCAAAGCATGGCAGCAGCCGTGGCGCCCCAAGACGCGAAGGTTCCGGCAACGTACCATCCTGGCCCAGCTCCACGATCTCGTCCGCCATTGCCAATGAGCAGCGCGCCTCCAGTGCCTTCTTGCAGCCTCTGGCCTCTGGCAGCCTTTCAAGGCTTGTCGAGCTCTTGGAAGTGCACCGCGCGGAGACACTGCGGGGAGCAGCGCAGCCGTGTGCAGTTTTTCCTTGTTCTGCTGTTCCCCAGTTTTGAATTGATCAGCTGATATGAATTTACTGTATATTTTCAAAACAATAAAGTCTATGATCTGAAATATGTTTGACGGTTTCGTGTCGATATCGCGCAAGGCATCATGATGGAAGACAACGAGGGGTTGCGGGGATTCTGCATCCACTTCGCTTTCATACTTACCTGCCACGGCGTTGGTGCTGCTCACGAAGAGCGCTGCGCGGACGAGGA
>JAAMXY010001776.1:0-33211 GCA_019677205.1 Pinguiococcus pyrenoidosus
GGGGGGGGGGGGGAAGGGTCTCAGAAGCCGTGAAAAAGCGCGAACCTATCGATCTTGGATGCTGACAAAGCCGGCGTGGACGAGAGGGCGGTGGCCGCTTCGGCAAGTGCGACGACGTGCGGATGCTTTGAGGAGGAGCGAATCCAAGAACCAACCTCACTTCAAACTTGCTTCTGGCCGCACTCTGAGCAGAAAATACTATGCCGAGGGAGATGATAACCACAGGCAATGCAGAACTTCCGCCCTTCCTCCGCACCGCCACCGCCGTAAAAATCCTCCGTGTCCGAGACCACCATGGGAACTCGGGTGTCTACGGTTTGGAGGATCCTCACGGGGCTTCCGAGGAAGAGCTCCCTCCCAAAGCCTCCGAGAAGCGAGATGGCGAGCTCCGGCACGGCTCCAACGGCTGTGGCCACGCCGTGCTTCGCGTCCGGGTGCATCCCAATGAGGGAGAACGCCCCCACGGCCAAGCAGTCCAGGACCAGCATCAGCAGGCTGTCGCTGCTCGGGTTGCCGTGCTTCAACCCCACAAAGGCCGCGATGATCGCTGCCGAGGCGAGGTAAAAAAAGGCGGGATCGTCTAACTTCACGTCCGGATGGTGCGGCTCGTCCATCACTTCTGCACTCGCCGGCTCTAAGGATCCGCCGGAAACGAGGGTTCTCAGGACTCCGTGGCCTCCGGAGCAGCTCGCCATCGCTCCTGAGAGCGCAAAGGCAACACTGCTGCACCGCGAGCTCGCGCCGAACGGCTCAGTAGGCCATGTGCTTGAAGACTTCTTCAGCTTCTGCCGTTTCCGGCTGATTGGATTCCGCCTTCGCGACGCCGCAAAAGCGTTCTGGGCCCCGTCAAGCCCGCAGCTGCCCAACACGGCCAAGGCGAGGCACACGAGGCGCAAGCTGACGCGCGCCATGCTGAGGTCTTCGGAAATGGCGGCGGCGACGTGTCTCCGCACCGGAGAACATTGAACCTTGAACACGCCCATAGGAAAGCCGCTTCTTTGGCAGAACGTGACGTCACCCAGAGACGTTAAGAGCTTCAGTCAATAAAATTACAATAGTTTTATGACAAGACAATCGTAGCGACAAGTCAGGAACCAAATGACATGGTCAGAGGAAAACACAGATCTTTCGATGACCAGTTTGTTTTCGCGCCAAAAAGTACGGCGCGCTTGACCCACCATGCACCTTCGGGTGCATACATGTGGAGTGTGTCTGCGATGACGCTTGGTTGATGAAGGCCGGGGCGCCACCGCTGGCACGCGGGACGCGAGCATGCCACTGCCCGAGGTGTCCCACAAGCGGGTCGTGCTGCTCTTCGACTGCGACTGCTTCTACGCCCAGTGCGAGATGCTGGAGCACCCAGAGTGGCGGAAGAAGCCCCTGGCGATCAAGCAGAAGTATCTCGTCGTGACCTGCAACTACGTGGCGCGGAAATCCGGAGTCAGGAAGCTGCAGAGCCTCGAAGACGCCAAGCTTCGCTGCCCGGATCTCATCATCGTGGACGGCTCCGACCTCACCAAGTACCGCGCGGTCAGCATGCGGGTTTTCAACGTTCTAAAGCGCTTTGGGGGAGCGGCGGCAAAGCACGAGAGGCTCGGTATGGACGAGGTCTTTGTAGATGTGACGCGAGCTGCGGAGGAGGATCGGGAAGACGAGCCGCGGTTGATGGGACATCTCTTCCAGCCGGACCCCGCGGCTGTTCGAGCTGCTAGAACCCTAAGAGCGGAGCTAAACTTTCGAGAGGCGCCCGCTGCCGATGCCAAGGCTGAGCAGAGCGATAGCGGCTCCGAGGACGGTGACTGGGTACGGGATTACCGGGAGACGGCGAGCCCCGATGATGCCAAAGCCGCCCTGGCAGACGAGCAGCTTTGCGATTGTGGTTGCCAGAAGCGCCTCGCGAGGGCGTCGAAGATTGCCGCCGAGGCTCGGATGGCCCTCTTCAAGGAGATCGGGCTCACCGTGTCCTGCGGAGTGAGCACAAGCAAGATGCTTGCGAAGATTGCCGCAGGACTGAACAAGCCGAACAAACAGACCACGTTGCTGCCGCAGCATGCACTGGCGCTGGTTCACGCACTGCCGACTCGTGTGATTCCAGGACTAGGCTTTGGAGTCGCCAGTGCGCTTCGGGAGCTCCACCCCCCGGTGTTCACCTGCGCAGACCTCGCTCGAGAGGGCGTGCGCCCGCTGGAGAGGCTCCTCCGAGCTACGCTGAAGAGTCCCCCCGCCGGCTTGGCGAAGGATCTCTGGCAAAGGAGCCTCGCATGTGATACGGACGCGGTCAAGCCGTTTTCCGGTGCGCTGTCGATGAGTGCGGAGGACAGCCTAGCCTCGGGAACTTGCACAACCTGGCCCCTTTGCGTGGAGGTGTTCCGCCGACTTAGCGTCAATCTGGCACCTCGCCTGGTGGAGCGATTCGTGAGCACGGGGGACATGCCTCGGAAGCTCCGCCTGTCCGTTCGCGTGAAGGGTACCTACCCACCCGCCTCGGGGAAGCTGAACCCGAAGACTATCCGGCCAGCGAGGCGGCACTCGAAGAGCCTTGATCTGGACCCCGAGATCTCGCGACTGGTTCAGGAGATAGCGGAAGCAGCAGGAATAGAATCGGATCCACAAGATGCCGCGAAGGGACTGAGGGATGAGGAACTTGCGTCGAAAGTATTCTCCCAGGCAGAACGGCTCATGGCGGAGATGCATCCGAGTCTTCGAGATGGCAAGGAGCAGTTGGACATCACGGTTCTCAACATTGCCGTCACAAGCTTTCACAGTCTTCAGTTTGTCGGCAACAACCAAGTCAGGTGCAGCGGTGATAAAAGCAAGCATGCCGGAGAGCAACATGCTTTGGCCGGCGACGGGCAGTGCGATCAAGGCAACAGCACTAGCATGGAGTTGGAGAAGCCTGCAGACAACTTCTCAAACTCCGAAGCGACCACCGATCATCAGCCACCTTCTTCCAATGCCATGGATGCCTTGGCGGAGAAGCAGGAAACTGCTGCCAACGCAATATTTATCGATCCTCCCGCGAGACTGGCGGAGACAGTCCCGCTTTCGACGAGTGGCATGCAGCTTCTCCCGAACTCCGATGTAGTTGGTTCGGGCATGCAAATCGCGCCAAACGAGGTACAGCAGAACCCGAGTGAAGCAAAGGAAGAAGGTCTAGGTGTGGCAGCTCGGACGGCAGAGCTGATGAGCCGACGGAGGACGGACCAGGTGAGCGAGCGTGGCGAGCGTGGCGCTGATGAAGACTCCGAGTCGGACGCGACCGAGATTGATCAGGACGAGTCCGGGGAGGATGATCCGGGAGCTGAGGATGTCCACGAAGGCGCCGGGGCGCGGGCAGCAGCCTCACAGGAGGCGACCCACGGAGCCGCTCGGCTGAGCGATCCGCCTCGACTTGGCAGGAGGCGACGGCTTCCGGAGGAGCTGAGTGTCGGGATTGGCGCCCAGAGTCCCAACGACCCGCTCACCCGAGGGCCGAGTGACGAGCATCGGTATGCGACTCCGCTGAAGCGCCAGAGAACTCGGTCCCTAGAGCCCGGGTCGTCCTCTCAGATCCAGCTTACACAACCACGAGACGTCGGCGAACATGAATGGAGGCCCGAGTCACTGGGCGAGCAGCGGAAGGCCATCGCTTCCTTCCAGAAAGCCAACTGGAATCCTCGTGGTCAGCGGATCCTAGAGGAAGTGCGAAACCGAGGAGGGCTTCAAGTGAAACTCAGAAAAGTGCAGCGCCCAGAAGAGGAGGCGGATCAAGCGACGGAAACGAACCCGAAGCGGATCGTCTGCGCGGTGCTGGAAGTTTGTCCTTTGTGCGAGAAGGTTATCATGGGAGACTGCATGCGAGCACACTTCGAGGCGGCGGGGCATAGCTGGTAGCTCTTAGAGCAGCCGCGATACCGAAAGACGTGTTCGCTATGTCTGATTTCAGGCATCTCTCTGTCCCTTCGTCGTCTCCTTTCGCTTCCCCCTTTGCTTCTTGCCCCTCTTTCTCCCCTGCTGAGCCATCGGCAACCTTCGCGCACGCGCGGCTTCTATGTCTCGATGCCGTCCTATCCCCGGCCGGTATGGCCTCCGAATCAGCCGCCCGGAGACAATGTCTTCATAGTAGAAGCAGTCCAAGAAGCGTTCGAGAAACACGTCGAGGGCTTCGTTGTGCCGTCCTTCGTCAATCAACTTCCGCAAAATGGGATACCGTCGCCTCGACAACTCGGTCTCTAGCGCCAAGCGAGTGAATGCTTCAAGCATGTCGACGAACTCGAGCACGGTCTCCTCGCCCGCCTGGTCGTTCACGGGCACGAGCTGCGACTTCACAAACAAGAAGACGGCCACGGCGTGGTCGTCAATGCTCGATTCGACCAAGTCGCTTTCCGTCAGGAGTTGCAAGAAGTCGTTCAATCCCATTGCCTTCGCTGTCGCGGAGGCATTTGACTGCGGAGTCGCTCCGTACGGATTCCGTGAAGTAGAAAAGTCTTGGTACAGCCTTCGGAAGATACGCTCGTACTTCTCCAGAGTGGCTGAACACGCCGGCGTGTAGAAGTAGGTCACGCGGAAGAGGTCGAGGTCCTCAAGTTCGTTTCCCCTCGCATAGGGCTCAATAAAGTCTCGAAAAAGGCTGGTGATCGACTTCGAGGCGGGCGCTCTCTTCATGGTGGCCCGTTGACTCGCGCCAGCTCGGTACTTCCGCTTCGCAATGCGCACCAGCACCTCCAAGAACTCGAAGCGCGACAACGAGTCGGCATGGTTGCCTTGCTCCTCCTCGAGCTCAACATTGGTGACGCGCCACAGGTCTTCCAACCACGCGGCGTCGCTTGCAGACTTTGAGAGGCCGCTGCTGACGCAGAATTCTTTGAAGTCTTCGAAGAGCAGCCGAAAGGGCTCGGACGTCGGATCTCTGCCGGCGATGTAGCGAAAGACCGCCACAATCGTCTCGTACTTGCCCGCCAGCTCGTCCACGAGCTCGAAAAGCTCGTCCTCGTCCTCGACGACCTTCATGGCCACGAGCTTGGTCAGGGACACGTCGTGCTCAAGGGCGTCTTGGATCCGCTCTCGATCGAGGCCAGGTCGGCTGGCGAGGATTGAGCGCAGCAGGTCCCACTCTGCTTCGCGCACCACCAGCTTCTGCACGTCCATTTCCACCCATGGCCTCTCCCTTGGGCGCGGCGATCGCGCGGCCGAGGCGTCTGCGCAGGTCCGCAGAATCTGCCGAGGCGTCAGGACGTTGCGGAGGACGCGGTACCGCGGATGCCGTTGAAGAGGGGCCTCCCGGCGAACGTACACGCGATCGCCATCCGAGAAGAACGCCCAGATGGTGATCGGCGGGAGCAACCTTGTCAACTCGAATCCACGACTGGTACGACTCATGGCGTCCGCCTGCCAGCCGTCACAGGACAGGTGCAAATAGAGCTCCGCACAGTCCTCGATCGAGAAGCAGTCCTCCGTGAGCTCAAAGGTATGGGCCAGAAGCTCCTTCCGCCTCCACGTCGCTGTCGTCCACCCGTCGTCCGAGGCGCTCCCCGGCGCGTCGGGCAGGAAAGCGAGCTGCCGCGATTGAACCGGTCTGAGGAAGCCTTTGGTGTCCAAGACGGCTGGATTGCCATCCATGAAGATGTTCTCGATAGTCGTGTTCTGCGCAAGACCGTTGGCGAGGACCTTGCAGTCCAGGCAGGACAACGCGCAGTTGGACAAGTCCAGAGAAGCCAGCCGGCAGTTCGTCTTCAATGCACCTGCGAAGTCCTCTAGGACCTTTGCTGTGTCAACGCCCGGTGCTGTCTTTCCCAACAGATTCCAGCTCATGTTGAGCTTCTTGAGGCTCCTGTTCTGTTCCAAACCCCTTGCAAGGAAGCTCAAGCCTCGCCCTCGACAGGTGGTCCAGCGAATGTTCAAGCTTGAGAGCATGCTGTTCATCTCTAAGACCTGCCGAAGCTCGTCAAAGCAAGCTTCATCAAGGTTTAAGCTGGCAAGGTTGACATGCAAGACGGTGATGTTCTGCAGCAGTCCTCGAATAATCTGCTGCGCAGATTTTGCGCTGATGGTCGCATGCTCCAGGTCGAGCGTCGTCAAGCGAGATTCTCGCGCTCGTAGAAAGTCGCGAAGCGCTACAGCAGCGCTGTAGTTCATGAGAACGCCTCGCGCGTCAATGTGCTCCACGCTTTTGAGCCTGGTTATGTCGTGAGCCGGTTAGTTGGTGTGCGTTCTATCTGCGTTGCGCTCATCTCGTGATGCGCCTACCCGTCCCCCATGTTCCGAAGAAGCTGGGCGAAGTTGCCGTGGATGGCCACGTCCAGCTTCCTGATTGAGCTGTACCCATGCCTCTGCTTGGTGTATTGGCGGTGGTGATGGTTCTGGTGATGGTTCTGGTGGGGGTGGTGGTAGTGGTGGTGGTGGTGATGCGCGGGTGCGCCGGCGTCCTCAGTCAGCTTTCGGTTCTGGAAAAGGCGATTCACCAGCTGCGGCAAGGCGCTGTTGGGATCGTAGCGCGGTCGGTCCTCCAGAAAGGCTTTCGCGAAGCCGTCGGCTTCCGCGGCGGCCGACGCGTGCTTTGTCCTCTTTGGCATCTGTCGCGGCGGTAAGCGCAGAGAGAAGCTAGATTCGCTGGGGCCCCGAAAAGCCACGGACGCAACTTGCCAGTGAGGGAGGCCCGATGGTTCCGAGAAGGCCCTCGCCTAAGGCTTTCCGGTTGCGGCGAAGGCCAGCCTCTGCGGTCCGCAAGGCATGCATCTAGGTCTCTCCGAAGGTCCCCGGCTCCATCTCGCCAGAGGATCTTGGAGCCTCCTCGAGAAGCGCGAGGCAGAGTTTCTGAGCGTCATGCGCGCGAAGCCTTGTGCGTCGGTGGCGGCGTTATGGTCGGGGAGACGATTCGGAAGGGTCGCGGGCTCTGGAGTACCGTGAAAGGGTACCTCCAGGACCTCGCAAAGCATAGCCGCAGAGTTTTCGAAACAAGCCTGACATTCCTTCCGGCGAATCGAGCGCAGCAAGAAAACCATGGATGTTATTTTTGCATGTCATGGCTGCTTTACTGCACCAGGGAGCACGTAGTGATTGGTTCTTTCCACGACAATCTACATGACGGTTGAAAATTTATTTAATTAGTGCTATAATATTATTATACCTGTTGATACAGCTTGACAAAATCATGCATTGCGCGAAACGGCTGGGAGGGTCACGGAAAAACCGCGCTTTGGCGTCGTTTGAGACTCTGTTGCGACGCCAGCACCCGACCATGGAGGCCGTCCTAACCAGAGAGGGTCTCACTCTCGGTGTCGTGCTGCCAGGGGCGGCGGAGGAGCCAATCCTCGAGTCCTCTGCCGTCGACGGCCGCCTGCTGCTGCTTCCGTCTTCGTTCATCGGCGACAGCTCCTTGCAGACGGATGCCGAGGATGTGGAATATGTCCCCGTCTCCGCTGCGAAGGAGGCTCTCGCGGCGATGCAAGAGCGGTTCCAGAAGCTGAAGCGAAGTCACGTGGAGATTCTGCAGCAATTGGAGGACGCCTACGCAGAGAAGGAGCGACATGCCGCAGCATACTACGAGGAGTTCGCCAGAGGGGTGCAGGCCAAGGCGGCTCGGCAGCTCGAGTCTCACCGACAGAGCCTCAAGCAGAAGGATACCGAGGCGGAGCGACTGCGGCAGCAAGTGGAATCCCAGCAGAAGCAACTGCGCCGAAAGGCGGACGAATACAAGAGCGCGCTGGATGCTCACTTGCGAGAGATGGAGAGACTGCGGCGCCAGCATCTGCGGGACACGGAGGCGCAGAGGGCGATCTTCCTTGCAGATATGGAGGAGCTGGGCCGGCGGTTCGATGGCGATTCGCAGGTCCGCAGAGTCTGCGAAGCAGTGATGGTCGACCTCTGTGCGACCGTCGAGGCCGTGGAGCAGGAGGAAGCGCGCCTTCGGGCGAAGGCGCTGAACACCGTCGCTAAGGCGCAGACCAGCGAGCTGGAGGCGCTTCGATCGGTGGTGGAGTCGCAGGCGCAGGAGAACGACTCGCGGCGGCGTCAGCTCCTACAGGTGCGGCGGGTTCTGCACGACACGGAGACGGACGTCGTCGGAGCGGTCCTCGAGTCCATGGTGGCCGCCGTGGAGCGCGACATGACATCCGCCGAGCTCAGGACTCGTCTTGAAAAGGCTGCTGCGAAGGTTGCCGAGGCTCAGGAGGGGAAGAGGCTCGCAGAGCGTGCGAGGATCGCGGCGGAGGAGCAGGAGAAGGCGGCCGCCGATGCCCTGTCCGGGAACGAGGAGATGCTGCGCCTCGTACCGGAGTTGCCGTCGCTTGTGGAGAAGCGGAAGGAGCTCGAAGAGCTTCATGCGAAGAAGAAGAGCATCAAGCAGGGCATCAAGGAGTGGATCCGAGACTTTGAGCAACGGGAAGGCCGCGAGGCCACCAACGACGACAAGCTGCTGATCAAAGATCAATTCGTGCAGCACAAGGCCGTGGACAAGGAGATGAAGGCCCTGCGCTCCGAGATAGAGGAATTGTCAAGAGGACAGGGCGCCATCTCGCCAGAGGAGGGTCTCTCGACGACGCCGAGAATGAGCACGCTGGTGACGCCCAAAGCGGAGAGGGACAGGCCGGAAGAATCCACCGACACGCTGAAGCAAGAGATCGTCAGGTTACAAGCACAGGTTGGCGACCTGCGAGGACAGTTGACGAGAAGCAAGGGACCTGCGGGCGGAGGCGCAGGAGAGACCGCGGCGGAGCAGCAGCAGGAGCGACTAAAGACGTTGGAGAGCCTGAATGACCAGGTTCGCGAAGCGACCGCCGAGCTGGAGCAGCTGACGTCGAAGAAGAAGAAGGTGAAGCAGGAGATCAAGGAGTGGCTGGCGGACTTTGAGGCTCGTGAAGGCAGGGAGGCCACGAACGACGACAAGGCCGCCATCATGGATAAGTTCGTGGCGCACAAGGCCATCGATAAGCAGGTGAAGGCGATGAAGCAGGAGCTGCAAGACAAGGAAGACGCGCTCAGCGCCGCCAGAGCAGCAACCCCAGCAGCGGCCCTTGGGATCGCCGGAGACCCTTCCCGAGCCACAGGCGCCTCGCAAGACATCCTTGCCGACCTGGCGCGCGCCAGAGAGGAGGCAGCCAGCCTGAGAGAGAAGCGCAGCGAGCTTGAAACTCGCGTGTCGGAGCTTGACGCCAATCTCGCCAAGCTGGACGCGCTCCACGCAGAGGAGCTTCGTGCGCTCAAGCCCGAGAATCAACCCAGCGCCCAGGAAGTCACGGAGCTCCGCGCGAACGCGGCGGCGCTGGAAGCGCACAAGGCGGCCACCGAAGCACACATGAATGAACTACAACAGCGCGCCGACCAGACGGCTTCCGAGCTCGTGGCCGCCACTGAAGCCCGACGCCAAGCCGAGACGGTACGCGACAAGGCGCTGCGTGCCCGGACGGAGGCGGAGGAGGCGGTGGCGAAGATGCGAGAGGAGCTGCTGGCCACCCAGGCGTCCCTGGCGGCCCAAGACGCCAGCGGCGAGCTAGGGCGTCTCCAGCAGGAGATCCTACGTGTTCAGGCGGATCTGAGCAAAAAGGCCAGGGCGGCCACCGCCGGCTGGGACGCCGCGGCCGACGCCGAGGAGCGTCTGGAGCAGGAGGTGGAAGACGCGCGGAAAGAGGCGTTCCAGCAGGGCAGAGAGCAGGGCACCGCCGAGGCCACCATGAAGGCCGGCGCCATGCTCCAGGCAATGGAGGCCAAGCTCATCAGCATGAAGGAGGCGGTGACCGGCGCCATGGCGGAGGTGCAAAGCGCGCGGAGCCAAGAGAGTGACCTGCGAGCGAAGCTGCTGGCGCTACAACGACAACTGAAGGGCGCTACAGCAGCACCAGGAGCCAAGCCAGGAGGGCCGCAACCACAGCAGCAACAAGAACCACGAACAGAGGAGGCACGAGAAGCAAGGGAAGAACAAGAGCAAAAGCAATCCAGGGAAGATCAAGAGAGACAGGAAGCACGAGAGACGGAGCTTCGCGCGCTTCGGGAGCAGCTGAGCCAGGCGAAGAAAGAGGCCGAGGCAGCGGCGGAAGCGGAGACCGAGCCGGCCCCCGCCGACCTCAACCGCAGAAGAACGACGCTCAGGGCGCCCGTTCAGACGGTGCGCGGCTACGTGCGAGAGGGGACAGACCTGTGGCGGAATGGGAAGCGAGACGAGTGCTTTGATCTGTACGACCGCGCGGCAGTGGAGGTGTTGCCCACCCTGGACGACGCCAGCACCTCGGATCTGCACGAACAGCTGGTGTCGGCGCTGCGGCTGGCGCGGCGAGAGTCCAAGGCTCGCGGCGCAGTCACCCTGCGCAAGTCGTTCAATGCGATTCTGCAGGGCCGCAACGCGTCGCCGTCGCCGCCGCCCAAGAGATCCACCTTGAGACAGGGAGAGGAGGTCGCGAGGCTGGAGGCCAAGATCCGCCAGCTGGAGACAACCTACGAGGAGGACGAGGAGGACGAGTCGGACGACGAGTCGGACGACGGCGGCGAAGCCAACGGAGCCAACGAGGCCAACGGCGGCGCCGACGTTCGGAGACTCCAGGCAGAAAAAAGAGAGCTGGCGGCGAAGGTTCGGCGGCTGGAGAGAGACCTAGAAGACGCCGCGAGCAGCGGAGGCGCCGGTGGCGCGGCGGCTGGCGGTGCCGGTGGGGACCGCGCGATGCAGCGACGCTTCGACATGCTCGAGAAGAAGCACAAGAGGGCGATGGAGGACATCGCCAAGCGGCAGAAGAAAGAAGCGGACATGCAAGCGCGAAGGCTGGGCAAGGCGGAAAAGCAGAACGCCGACCTGTCGGACGAGCTCCGCACGGCGGTGTCGGAGCGCGACGAGCTCAAGGGCCGCCTCAAGGCGCTGGGCTCAGTGGAGAAGGAGCTGGTGGAGCTACGCGACGCGTCGCAGGAAGCTGCGCGTCTGCAGCGCGAGCTGCAGGAAAGCGTGAGCGCCCAGGAGCAGCTGCAGAAGCAGTATCAGGAGGAGAAGACGCTGCGGCGGAGGTACTGGAACATGATGGAGGACATGAAGGGGAAGATCCGCGTGTACGCGCGGTGCCGGCCTTTTGCGCAGTACGAGATGGAGCGGGGCGCTCGGCAGGTCATCACCTTCGTCGACGAGACGACGCTGGGCATCGAGACCTCTCGAGGTCCCAAGGAGTTCACGTTCGACAGCGTCTTCCCCCCGCACATCAACCAGGAAGAGGTCTTCGAGGAGTGCTCCTCTCTCATGCAGTCCGCGCTGGACGGCTTCAACGTGTGCTGCTTCGCCTACGGCCAGACGGGCAGTGGGAAGACGTTCACAATGACGGGCTCGCCCGGAACGCCTCACGCCGGTCTGACGCCCAGGATGGTCGAAGAGTGCTACAAGCTGATCCGCGAGAACAGCGACAAGTTCCGAGTGTCGGTGAGCTGCTACTTCACCGAGCTTTACAACGACAGCCTGCGGGACCTCTTCTGGGCGCTCGAGCACAAGTCGCGGGAAGCGCCGCCCAAGCTGGAGATCAAGGTCAACCACCGCAACATGGTGTTCGTCAAGAACGCGATCGTCAAGAGCGTGGAGTCCCCCGACGAGCTCTTGGAGCTTTTCAACCGCGGCAATAGCAATCGCGCGGTGGCGTCGACCAACATGAACGCAACATCCTCGCGGTCCCACAGCATCTTCTCCATCCTCCTAGAGAGCTACGACTTGACGACTCAGAAGACGACCGTCGGGAAGCTGACCCTGGTCGACTTGGCGGGCTCGGAACGGGCGGATAAGACGGGCGCCACGGGAGATCGCATTCGGGAGGCGCAGAGCATCAACAAATCGCTCAGCGCCCTGGGAGACGTGATCAGCGCCTTGAGCACGGGAGAGAGCTTCATCCCGTACCGAAACAACAAGCTCACGCAACTGATGCAGGACTCCCTTGGTGGCAACGCCAAGACGCTCATGTTCGTCAACTTGAGTCCGGCAGACTACAACCAAGAAGAGACGTTGACGTCACTTCTGTACGCGTCCCGAGTGAAGCAGATCACGAACAACGCCAAGAAGAACGAGGATAGCGCTGAAGTAGCGCGTCTGAGGGAAATCATCCGGCAACTGAAGGAAGGCCGGCAGGTGGACGAGGAGGACGCGCCAGCTGCAACTGCAGCAGCAGAGGAGTCGAAATCGTGATGGACGACGAAGGCTTCACGGTGCCAGGAAGGCAGGATGTGTGAAGAAGGAGGGATCCGAGGTCCGGGATCCGAGATCCGCGATCCGCGATCCGCGACATACGTTCGATGCGTACAGAAACTAGGCATCACAATTCTCCATTCTTGGCTTGCGTCTCTCTCGCTGGCTTGCGTTCTCTTCAAAATTGTCTTGCCAAGGAGATGGCTGTCTTGTCTATCATTCGCTTCGGACTCGCTTCCGTGGACTTAGAGACAGAGGGGTGAGCAGATTCCCTTCCCCAGGCTCATCCTCACCATCAAGAGCAACGTCGAACCATTTCAAGTTCGATGACGACACCGCAGTCTGCCGCATGATGTCTTTGATATCGTAAAGCAGCGTTGTGTCCAAGAGAATCAGGCGGAGGAAGACGCCCTGAAGCGTAGCGGCGAGGCCGACAGCGCTTGCTGAACTTGGCAAGATGCTGGACCTCACTTTGTTGGCGACGCGGTCCAAGGCCTCCGGAAGGATGACGGACTCGAGAACGATGAGGCACTCCATAAGCCGCTCGGCAGGCCTTCTGAAGTCATCCGAGTCGCAGACCAAGGTGTCTTCGCCCACGAGCACCACCTCGAGGACCCACGAGTCGCGTAGCTCATTGGTCCACTTCGATGTGTCGACGGCAAACTCGGGCAGAGCTGCCTCGACGCACAGCAGTGCAAGCTTCACAACGTGAATGGCGCCCTCCGACGCTTCGAAGTCCTCCGCTACGACAAAGGACTCGTCCTGAACACCGCTCGTAGCACTCCTCCGGAATCGATCTAGAAAACTCTTCAACTTGCTCTCAGAGTTCAACAGACGAAATCTCTCACAGGCTCTTCTGGGCGAGCTGAGAGCGTGCGGGCTCCGCAGGTGGGCGAGCTCGCGTGGGATGTGGACACGTCGCCACAGTCGCCGCAAAGAAGCGGGTCCGAATGCCCGGCACTCCTGCTGCGCCAGCTTCCACTTGGCGCTATGGTCACTTTGCAGGATCTGCGTCACGGGATCTGCCGTGATCACCGAGTCCGCGTGGACCACGTCGATGGTGTCCATGGAGTACACCGTCCGCCCAAAGCGGCACTGGGAGAAGTATCGAACCGCGCACCATCCATCGCGCTCCCGCAGGAGACGTGCCCTGAACCATTGATCGAGTCCCGCGACCCCTTTCTTCACGAAAACCGTGGGATAGAAGTCAAGAGCTCTCGTAGCTCTTCGTGGACCTCGTGCGGGACCTCCGTCACTTCGGGTTTGCGGAGCCCTGCTATCCGCGGGCGCAGGTATGCGGTAGATACCATCGAGAGCAGCATTCCGAAGGCGGCTCATCTCTCGCTCGATGAAGCGAAGATCCTTGACCAAAGCGGGAGTGACCGCCCTGGAGCCTCCGAAGCTGTACACCAGATTGATCTCTGGAAGTCTCTCCAAGATGCTGCGCCGCAAAGGGCCCTCCCTGGTCCCGCGGGGGTGCAGCTGCTCAACGATCCTGCAGGCCACTATCGGATCGCACACGCGCTGCCACGCATGGTTCCTGCTGCCACGGCCTCGTTCACCGAGCGGCTGCTCCTGGATTTTCGTATCGTCCGCGGTGGGTGGCGGAGAGATGAAGAGGCACGAGCCGCTCGCCGCAAACGTCCAGTACTGGCGGCCAGCGCGATCTATCCCCAGAAGCGTCGTGTTGCCCCAACCAGAGAGGCCGTGTCGAATAGCCGCCGAGTTGGTCGCTCTGCCTTCGAACCTGGTCAGAAGGGTCTTTCGGTACGCCATGAGACGTTCGGCACAACGAACGTGGGCGTTTGCGCTCCCTCGTAGCACTGGGCTCTGATTGCAGAAGGCCATCGCGAGATCAACGCCACGCCATCCAGGGCGGACGGAGATGTAGACAAAGTCGTCGTGGCCCGAGTGTGCAAAATCCCGCGCTCGACTTGAGGTTGCCCCTGCTCCTGGTACTGTGGTCCCAAACAACGCCGCGCGGGCCTCCTCCAATGTGGGAACAGCCGGATTCACAGTGGCGGTGCGATCCTGCTCAGATCTCCGGCTAGAGTTCGCGTCTCGCTGCCATTTCAAACACAGAGTGGAGCAGAGCCACTCGTCCATGGTCGGCACCTCCACCAAGGGAGAGCACAAGTCATGTTCCGACAGTCCACACACCATGCACACGCACTCTTGTGTCTCATCAACGCCACCGAGGTCCTCCTGGTCGGCGGCACCGCTGCGGTCAAAATCAGTTGCTGCTGCCGTTGGCGAAGTCGACTGTCGAGCTTGCCGACGCGAGCGCGCATCGCTTGTCTTGATGTTTGCCCTCACGGTCGACTTCGCCCTGCCTACGCCGTTGTCTTCCAGGTACCGAAGGGTAAGCCGTGCCAGGGTTGGCGCCTCCGCCAGCTCGGAGAAAAGAAGCTGCCTCTGCGTCAGCAACGCTGCATGTGCATCTTCTACGTCAAAGATTTCCAGAAGACTGAAGCGCAGCTGAGAGCAGTAGAGATGCTCCTCACGATAGGCAATCACGCCGTCCCAAAAGCGCTTGAAATCGGAAACGCTGACGCATTGGCCAAATTCCAGAAGCCGTTTGGCGTAGGTGGCAAGGAGCCCCTGGCCCGCCATCTCCTCTGCGACAACGCGTGAGCTACGCACGCCCCCCGACGGTGACTTGCCCGCGCCTTCGGCAGTGCCGCTCAGCTGGAGCGCGGCAAAGCCGCAGTGATTTGCCAATTGATCAGGGCGATGAAAGCGAGGGAGCTCTAGGCGACTGGCAACGGAGGCCGTGTCCTCCGTTGCAGTAGTGCTGCGCTCCTGACTCGATCGGACGCACCCACAGCTGTCTGCGCTTCCTGACTCTTCTCCTTTCTTAGCACCCGCTGGGTCCGTTCGCAGGGGCTGACAGCCTCCTCCACTCGAGACTCCGCAGCAGCCATAGTCAAAACACCAGCTGCTGTCGGAGATCTCGTGAAGGAGGCTTCTCGCACTGTCAGAAATGGGAGACGCGCCGGGGAGCTGCTCCCGGGGGGCGTCCGAACCGTCCTCACCCTCCAGCGAGCAGCTCATGGGTCCCAACTGATCCTGTGCGCAACAACTTGGTGCCATGCCTGGCAACTTCTGTGAGCAACCGCGCTGGTGGTCTTTTGCCTTCGACCGCTTCCTGGGCCGAAGGATTTCTGCTTCCTCCGCCTCCTCCCCTTTGTCCTCGGGGATAGCTTCACTCCGGCATGGCTCCTCGTCGGAGAGGGCGCCCTCGCCTTGATCTCCTCCGCAGGCCTTGGAGCTTTCCAGGCAGGAATCCAAGCTGCAGTTCCTACACTTCTTCCACGCGCCGGAGTTCACAAGCTCCCGGACGTCGTAATTACTATAGCCTCCCAGAGCGATCAGGAGATCGCGTGCATACGATTCATCGCCTGCTCTGACGTACTTCGCCAAGCTGACCGCCCTGTCCCTTGCGTACTTCTGCAGCTGTGAAAGGTGTTGCGCCGCTCTTTTCGTCTGCAGGCATTGGCGGACGAGGGACTCCAGCAGGGCGATCCAGCTTCGGGGATGAAGAGCCCCGCTCGACGACGAGATTGACTGCAGCGCTTCCAGCGCCATGCCGAAGTCCGCGTCGGTTTCAGCAAGCTTCCCCGCTCTCATGCTGTGCCGCAGGTCCAGGGCGCGGGGCACGCTATGGGTTCGAGCTGCTCCATCCAAGTTTCGATACCCCGTGATGCCCACCGGATGCGACAGAAGCAGGATGCGAAGGAGCTCACCATGCAACCACCTCCCCGACGCCAGCTTCACGGACGAGATTCGATTCACGTCTACCGCGCATCGGCGCCCCGTCCGAGGTTTGACCACAAAGACTCGGCTGGTAGACCCGAAGTTCACTTCCAAAAAATGCCCACTCTTCAGCGAATGGTCAGGCGACAGGATGTCCGCAACCTCCTCATAGACAACCTCCGCGCCTCGAAGCGCGTTGGAGATGACCTCATCTGCCGACTTCTGACAAACGCAACGCGGGCAAAACCAATGGCTCGACGATGTGCTGCTGACTCTCTGACTTGGTGGGAGGCAACCGGCGTGCCAGATGGCATCACAATGGTCACACTGCCGGTCCAGCTTCGCTTCCAAGTTCACAGCTCCCTGGCACACCGTGCACGTCGTGTCGCTCAGCGTCCAGATCTCCTCCAGCAGATCTGCCATCTCTTGAGCGCTTGGAGGGGACGAGGTCACGTCGTACTGAGGACAGGTTCTATCCACCGAGCACATCCTTTCGTGCATCCTCATCACCCTGAGAAACCTTCCATCTACGGACGGCGACGTGCTACCGCATCGGCGTTCGGCTTCCGCCAGAGCCGGCTGCAGGATCCAATCAAAAAGCAGGCGCTGCGCCACGCAGGAGATCTTCCCGAGGTTCGGTCCACTGCTGTATCCGGAGTAAACCGACTCGAACACATCAAGCAGCTCCGCGACGCTTCGGCCCACTGGGATGCCCTCATCGAGCAGATTTCGCTGAACGTCCAGGAGCGCTAGCGGATACATGACCCTCCGGTAGTACCCCGGACTGCCGCTCGGATCGACGGGCATTCTCAGCGGCGCCGCCAAGGGATGCTGCTTGAGGCAGATGAGCAATCGGAACAGAAGCGCTCGCAAAGGCGCTTTCATTTCGACAAAACGCGCCTTCACGTCCGCCTCGGGAAGATTCTCTAGCCGCAGAAGACGGCGGGATGCGTTGCTTGCGGGCTCGTCGCCAGCAAGGCCTGGCAGGTCTTCTGCTTCGCTCTCGCTGTCCTCGTCGTCCTCATCCCCATCCCGCCGATCGAGGCCAACTCCATCGTCGGCATGCTGCTCAACCGCCTCGCCCATGTGCCTCGCGCAGGGCTGCGAGAAAAGCGTTCTCTGTGGCTCGCTTCCCGGGCTTTTTCTGGCCTCGTAGCGCCTCCGTTTCTGGCACAGCCTGATGTAGCGCTTTCGGTACGAGTCCGTCTCTCTGGCGCGCTTCGAGATGTCTGACCTGTTGAAGGTGTGGATCTCCGCTGGATGCTCACTGGATTCCCAGGACGGCCGATACACATCGTCCATTGTTGACACATCCCTGGCGCGCAGGACCCCACAGGATGAGCTTGTCGACTTGGCCGCCGACGGCCCGAGATAGCTGGCGTAGATCTCTTCGCAGGCGTCTTGAATTATCCCATGCACCGCGAGAAGGAGGTCGTCCAGCCTCGTGCTCTCGCTCTGCAGCTCTCCCAACCTGGCCGACCAGGGCTTCATGTTGCACCGGACGAGCGACTGCCTGATCGCCTTGCGGACCTGCGAGACGAGCTGGGTCTTCTCCTGGCCGCTGAGGATCTCACATGACCGAGCCAGGAGCGAAGTGCTGCTCTCACTGTGGTTGCCGGGGCCGCCCACATTTCCGGATGCGGTCTCCATTTCAGGGTCGTGGGTTTCCATGGCTTCGAAGCTGGACATCTGGAGCGCCCAGCGTCCGTACTCGGAAGCTTCTACCACGACGTTTTCCAGCGGCTCCAGCCAGCTCCAGCTTGGCTTCCATTGCATTTCATGCGCTTGGCCCACTCTCCTTCCGGCGCCGGCC
The DNA here is from genome assembly GCA_019677205.1 of Pinguiococcus pyrenoidosus. Lineage (NCBI taxonomy): Eukaryota > Pinguiophyceae > Pinguiochrysidales > Pinguiochrysidaceae > Pinguiococcus > Pinguiococcus pyrenoidosus. The sequence goes on from JAAMXY010001776.1 coordinate 17,685, forward strand.
CTCCTGCCGGTGAGACTTGACGGGAGCGGCAGCACGACCCGCACCTCCCTGCGGTCACCACCATCATCTTGCATGTCCAGAGTCCCGCAAGTGGAAGGCTCACGCGGGCTCTTTCCCCCGGGTCTAGTGCGGCAACAAGGGCCGCATCCTCTGCGCTGGATCAAGCGGCACCGAAGAAGCAGTGCGACCATCTCCTCAGACGACAGCGCGCTCTCCCTGTCTCTGTCGGCATCACGATCCTGATGTGCGACAAAGCTTGGGCCCCGCGCTTCCTGCACCGCCTCTGCGTCCGTGAGTCCGAGCCGTTTCAGCAGGTGAAGCTGAAGACACCACCTCGCGCACTCCCTCCAAGTGGAGTACAAGACGGGTAGCGAGGGCTCCGAGGACCTTCCACCGAGCAGACATGATCCGAGTCCGAGCGCCCTTCCAGGGTGCAGCCCATTCGACCTCCGAAGTGGGCAGTCCGCTTTCGAAGGCAGCTGAAAGTTCTGAAACCGCGCGTACGGTTGGACTTCTGCCCGTGGTGCCTTGGCACCGCAAGCTTGCGGAGATCGCCGCAAAGGCAGGCCGCATTTCGGGGTCGCTTCTGCAAAGGCCCGATCGGCGTGCCCCTCTTCGGCGAGGACCGGCTTGTCTTCAAGAGGAAAGACTTTGTCACCCAAGATCGAGCAAGAGGCGTACGACCGTGTTGCGGAGGATATCGCCCTGGACGCGTCGACGGCCCGCAAGATGTCAGGAAGCAGGAATTTGATTAGAGCCTTCGCGCAGTCGACGAACAGACGATACCCCTCGGTTGCGGTGACGTTGACATGCATTTCACCATGCCTCGCAAACCCTTCAGAATCGCTCTTGTCCGACGACTGCGCCCAGGAGGCCGTCACCTCATCGAACGCATTCCACAACTCTTCGATCGTGGGTGGCTCGCGATCCAGGTCAAGAAGCCGTCGGAAGGTCTGGACAAAGTCCCACAAGGTCAGCATTGCCATTCCGTTCGCACGCGAGCGGGAACTCTTCCGCGGTGCGCTTGTCGCCGCGGACTCCGACTGCTCGGATGGATCGTCTAGGATGCCGGGAAGGAAGTCCATGGTGCCTTCATCCTCGCCCGTGCCTTGCGCCAGCCGGTCGCGCCCGAGTAGGGCATCTTCCTCCCTAGCCAGGACTGCTTGAAGGCAGGTCTTGGCGAGCCCGCGTCTTTTCAGTACTTCACTGCTCAGATGCTTCTGGAGGACCTTGGCCGCCTTGCCCCGCTCCCTCTCCAAGGCTTTCGCGGTCTTGTCCAGACGCTTCGCTTCTGCGCGATCTTGACGCTCAAGTCCCTCCATCTCCTTGCGGAGCATCGTCGTTCGCTTCTTCTGCTGCCGCTTCTCTTCCGCGGCCGCTTCCTTAGCCTCGCGCGAGGCCTTCTTCGCCGCGGCCATCTCTTCCCTCCTTCGCAGTGCCGCCTCCCGCTTCAGGTCTTGCTCTTGTTTCCTTTGCATGTCGCGCAAGAGCCTTCTCTGCTTCTTTAGGGTCTCTCTTTCCTCTTTCCTCTTCGCGTTGGAGGTCGTGCGCCGATGCACCTCACCCTTACTAACCAACGGGGCGGCATCAGCATCCTCTGCCGTCTCCGGAGCCGACCCCCCTCTTTCGATGGATGCAGCATCGTCGAAAGCCGCGTCTCCCTCATCGGCCACGTCATGTTTTCGAGGCGCCATCGTCATTCGCCGCGCGGTTCTGGTGCTGACCGAACTTCCTTCTGCCACTCCACGCTTCTCCTGTAGGCGCACGAGTACGAGGCGGGCGGGCGTGCAATGAGCGACGCAGCGGCGAAGGTTCTACCAGAAGGAGCTCTGTACGTACATGGCGGGCCTTCCCTTCGTTCTGTCCGCCCCCCTCCCGGCCTTTTCCCCTTGCTCGACCACGCGCTTTCTCGTTCTTCTCCTAAGCAGTTGCCAAACGATGAGGGAGCTGCAAAGATGGACGGATTGCAAAGAAAAGCATGTGCGAATTCGATCCAAGCCATCAACTTCGATGGCTCTGCAAAGCGCCGCACCTTTCCTTGCTCCTGGGGGGGATCCTTCAGCCCAGCAGCTGCGTCTCGGTGCGTCGCCACAACCTGAGACACCGCATCATTGTAGGATTCCCCGTCTGCAGGCTCTGGTAGACCAAGGTTTCCCAGAAGAGGGGCGTCGCCCTGCAAGGCTTTCGGCCGTGCTGTGGGAAGCAGCCCAGGCGCGGGTTAAGGATTCCTGCGCGACTGTTCGTGGATGCCCGCGCCTTCCTTGCCATCATTTCTTACATCTTTTCCGTCCCCTCCTCTGCGAGCTCTCGCCAAGAGCGGACGCCGGCGCTCGCACATCCAAATGCCTGGGGGAGTGGAACCTGGGGACGAAGGCAGATGCGAAAGCAATTGCAACCGCGAATGCGAGTGGGAATCAGCTTTCTGCCCAAGGGCGCCCGGAAGGGATCGAGGCGACCGCAGCGATCGCATAGCACGTACCGATCCTCTTGCAGAGCCTCCGGCTGCACATCGAGAAGCCTCCTTGCATCCTGCACTTGCGACGTGCCGGCGCCAGCAGCCAAGCTCGGGTACCCGCCGTACCCGTCAAAGCCCGGGGCGATCTGAAAATGCATCGCTCCCATGCCGCTGATGGCTCCGACCTGGAACTCCATGGCCCTTGCTTCGTCCTCCTCCCGACGGCGGAGATAGGCCAGTCGGCTTTCCTGGCTGCTCATCGGCGCCTGCTGCATGGGAGCGGGGAGGGACTCGGGCCGCAGCGTGTTCATCGGGAACGGCTCCTGCGCATACATCATCCCAGCGAGTTGCTGATAGCCTTGAAGCTGTTCCTGCTCCTGCGACCGCTGGATCTGGACCTCGCGCAGATGCTGGAGAGCCAAGAAGTGGTGGCGACTCTCTTCTCGTTCCCAAAGGCTGCGTTGGTCTTCTCGTCTGGTTCGCGCTTCGTGCAATTCCCACAGACTCAGGGGCTCCGCTACGTCCGCAGCGCCCGGGGCGAGGTAGTTCGGCGAGAGATTTGCATCCGCTGCACGCAAGGGTGGGTAGGCCTCCTCCGCAGCGCCCGCAAAGAAGCCTGGCAAGGGCGCTGCTCCGGACATCTGGTTGGACAGCATCTGCGCCAGCATCGCGCTTCGCTCCGCATCGGACACCGAGCGGGTCTGCGGGTGGAGCAAGCGCGCCGCCGCCGAAGCTTCCATGTCCTCATTCGGCATCCTCCCATCTCGCCCGCCGGAGCTCCCCTGCGCGTCTCTCCAGTCATTGGGCCTCATATTCGACGCGCTCCAGCGGTCACTTCCGCGTTCCGAACGCACGTCTGGGGCTGGGACCGACCGCCAGCTCCAATGCTACGGTCCCAGTGGCGTGCCCCCGAGGTTAGGCACGCTTCCTGCGGATCCGCGCGGCCGGTGAGTGCGAGGGGAGGCCGACGTGAGTGCGCGAGCTTCCGAGTTGCAGTTTCGCCGCGGAAGCTCCAGCTGCACCGCGAGCCCGGGGGCGGCTCGGCGGCTGGGCCAAGCACGTACCTCGCTCCACGCGGTGCCGAGGACGGCTGGGCCAGGCCCCGTGGACAGAGACGGGCGCCAAGGAGGCGAGAACCGGCCGCATCGGCCTCGCTTTGAAGGGCGCCGTGTCAGAATTTTGCAGCCACAGATGGGGCGCCTCCGTCGAGGGGAGAAGCTCGAGGCTGCCTGCCCATGGCTGAATATTGAATATTGGGGCGAGCAGGATTGCACGCACGCGCTCATCTGTGCACTTTCCCGGCCAAGTGTCCCTTGGCCGCATCCAATGGCCGAAGAGGGCGGAGCAGTCCGGCCTGTCGAATCATTAGAGGCTCCAGCGCAGCAACGCTGCAAGGCGAGCTGCCGCATGTCCGCTGTGCTTTGCGCCGCCAGCTGGAGCAACTCCGGGGGAAACCCCGCTTCCGAGTTCGCGGGGAGTCGTTTGGGGTCAAGCTTCGCGGAATTGGCGGAGCTCTCCCGATTGCGCCAATCACGTCGCCAGCTTGCCAGGCAGCCCCGGAAACTTTTCGCAACGTCTGTCCAATAACCGGTAAGCTCGACGCGAAAGGCCCACAATGGGTCCGCCGCACGGCGCTTTTAGGGCCTTCACGCGGCACTCCTAGAAGAAGAAATCCGAAGGCTGAGGTCAGCCGTGCATCCAGTGGACGAACAAGAACGGAGCGCCAGAGTGAACTCGAGCTGTGCGGAATCTAGATCCAATCATCGTCGGGTCGCAGTCACACTGCATCATCGATGGGGTGAAGGACCTGTCCGTCGCCCGCTGGAAGTCCCGCTCACCATGGCGCCTACCGTTTCGTGACGGACGACGAAACCTCGGCAGCGCGGCCTGTAGCTTTCCCTTTCCTTTCCCGCCTCTCGCTGCGCATGCGCGGAAGTTGGGCGCAGCATGGCCAGTCAGATCGCGCGCCGCTCCGTGGCGAACGACAACGACTGCCTCTTCACCTCCATTGGCTACCTCTGCGAGCCGGAGAAGGCCGGCAGCATCGGCAGAGGCCTCGCTGGCCGCCTACGACGGGTAGTCCGACCCGCCCATGCCAGGCCTTCACGTGCGAGCTCGGAGGGCTCCTCTAAGCCGGATGTTTTCATGGCCCAACGTAGGTCGTGGCAGATCGGATCGCCTCGGACCCAGAGCTGTTCTCGGAACCCGTCCTTGGGATGGCTCCGGAGGCGTACCAACGATGGATCCAAGATCATTTCAACTGGTGCGCAGAGAGAGAGAGAGGGAGAGAGAGAAAGAGAGAGAGAGAGAGAGAGAGAGGAGCGCAAAGAAAGAGACAAAGAGAGAAAGACGTCGAGGGAGCATGCAGTGTGGCTAAGCGACACCAAACAATGCGCTTCAGGGGTGGGGAAACGGAGATATTCGTCCTGTCGTCGCACTACGACGTCGAGGTCTGCATCGTCAGCTGCGAAGCAGGGCAGATCTACACCTACAACGAAGGTCGGCCCGAGACACCGGGGAAGAGGAGGGCCCGAAGCCCTTCGTGCATGCACTTAAAGTGCTGTGCCGTCCTTCAGGAAGCGACAAGAGAGGGCGCATCTACCTCTTGTACACGGGGCAGCACTACGATCCCCTGGTGGGGTTGAAAGGGGCGGACGCTGCGTCAAAGGACGAAGTGAAGAGGTGAGCGGAACGCAGCAGGCTCTGGCCGACGGCGCGCCTGCCCTGACCATGGCGCTTTCCTTGTGGTTCTCCTGGTTGTCGTCGCAGGTTCCCGACGGGCTTCCATGACCTCGACGGACAGATGATCGTGCTGGCGGAAGAGGTGGCCGAGGCGCAGCGAAGGAAATTGCGGGAGAAGCGAATCAAGAAGATCAGATGCAACGGGTGTGGCCATCTCTGCGACGACCCGGAAGACTTCAAGTTCCACTGTCTCGACGAAAGATTCGCCGAGGCGCACGGCGAGGACTTTGACTACATGTGCGAGGAAGTCGAGGTAGTTCTCACCGAGCAGGAAGCAGCCGAGTACGTCGCACTGCGAGCCGCCACGACCGTGATGCGAAGCCGGCCGTCAACCTCAGCGATCTCCACGTTGCTTTTCCTAGGACGAGCGGGATGCCGGATTTCGCGAATGCTGACCTGGTGCACACCTTCTACGACATCGAGTCGGAACCCTTGAGTACCAAGTACCCATGCGTCCCGCCCATCGTTGTCGATGGCCTCGAGTACCCGACCGTGCAGCACGTGGACCTGGCCGCCAAGTTCGTGGGCAATGCCGCCGGCAGGGGGATCGTCGAGACGATCCGCGCGACTCCCAGCGTCAGCGACGCTCGCTCAGCGGCTTACTCCGTTGACGATAGCCATGCGGACCCGAGCTTCACACCAGAGAAGCGGAAGGACATCCTTCGGGCAGCAATCTTCGCCAAGTTCGGCTTGCGACTATTGCAAAGCGCCGATGGCAAGTCCGAGACTTCGCAGCTGCCCGGTGATGCGTATGCGATGATGAGGACGCATCTGCTGGCGACCGGAGACAGGTGAGGCTCTCATGTGAGGTTCGCTCTCAGCCTGTCGCTCAAGTATGACGATGGATATTTGGCGGTGCAGATTCATCGCGCTCGTCGGGGATGACAAGTGGATAGGCGTTCAGGCCCTTGGCGGCGTGCCGCAAGGGAAGAACGTGGTAGGAGACATTCTGATGAGTGTCAGAGACGAGCTGAGAGCGCTTGGGATAGCCTCTTCTGAATAGCAGAAATTGCCGTGGCGCAGGACTAGATGCCAGCCGGCTTCAGCAGCATTCGGCCTGGCGAGTTGGCCTCTTCTGAATAGCAGAGAGATCCCGTGGCGGCGTGTGAGATGCCGGGCTGATCCAGCAGACCCCGGCTTCTCGTGGAAACACGGCGAGAACAGGTGCGCCGGCGGGCGGCGCCAGGTTGCAGGGATTGTGGTGCCCAGCGAAGTCTTCCGCGATGGACACGCGTGCTCAGCGCGATACCAGCGAACCGAGAAACATCTTCATCACGTTTGCCCTGGCAATGGCATTGCCACTTCCCACCATTCGGCGCTAGAGTTCATCCGTAGTCTTCGCCTTCTTCTTTTTCTTCTTCTTCTTTTTCTTCCTCTTCTTCTTCAACTCCTCCTTCGCCTTCCTCTCGAGCTCGGCCTGCTTCTCTGCCTCCTCCCTTTCCTTCTTCTCCTGCGCTTCGCGGGCAATCTCCTCCTGAAGCTTCTTCGCTTCCCGCTCCTCCTCCGCACGAATCTCCGCCATCAGGTCCTCTAGGTCGCCATCCTCCTCAACTACCTCTTCGTATGCTGGCGCTGCCAACGCTTCACAATCGTCCACGTGGCCCATTTCTGGTTTGCTCACCGTCGAGACGAAGCGCATCGATCCACGCACGGCGCTCCGGACGAACTGCGCAGCTGGCTCGGGTTTCAGCGCTCCGACGTAGCGGGCAAACACGTCCTTCTTGCCGCTCCAAACCACGAGTGCCGGGAGCATGCTCGCATCGGGGATGTCGAAGGAGGCGGCGAACTCGGGGTGGCAGCGCCCATCAACGTACGCACCATGCGCCACCGCGCCAGACTTGTGCAGGATGTCGCTCAGCAGAGCCGTCTGCGCTTCCGTGATCGCACCGTCCGTCAGGAGCATCGCGCAAGGCCGTCCGCCGGAGCAGTGCGCGAACTCGGGGCTTTCCTCGTCGGTCAGCTCCTTCAGAACCGATGTGTTCTCGTCCGTTACCGTGCCCTTCACGTCAGTCGCCTCTGCCCGGCCATGGCGCTCATTGAAGCGCTGCTCGCTCTGCTGGATGTACTCCATCGCAATTTCCCGATCTCTCTGCGCCAGCAGGTTGACCGCGAAGTTGCGCAGACCTGCGAACTTGAAGCCGCCGTACTGGCGCGGATCGTAGCCCGCGATGGCGACTTCGGTCCTCCCGTACTGATCGACGTTCGGGTTCTCGGGTGGGTCCATGAGGCAAATGATGGTAGGCAGCTTCATCAAGCCGAAGCGCCGCGAGATCTCGTCATTCGGGCGACTGACGAAGAGAATCATCAGGTACTGGCTCAACTCCTCGGCAAACAGCTTGATGAAGAGCGGAGGCTGGTCCTTGTCGCTGAAGACAAACATGGCCAGCTTCTTCTTCTTCATCGTCATGGTGATGAACATCTCGATTAGGTCTGGATCGTCACCGGGAACGCCCTCCACGAGATTGGGCACGGACTCTCCGGCGGCGTCGACGGCCTTCTTCGTCTCGTCCGCGCCGTGCACCGTTGGCCCGTCATCCTCCTTGTTCTCCCGGTCGAAGGGCCAGCTTTCGATGACGGCCGCGTCTGCGCCGACGCCCTTCGCCGCGCAGAGGTCCTCGGACTTTTCGCAGTCCACGTATCCCAGGGCGAGCATCCCGCCGACGCTGGTTTTCAGCTTCGACCAGTCCGCGCAGGCCTCCATGGGCGTCATGCCGGCAGGCACAAACACAACCACCCACGCCGGCTGCCCTTCTACGACTTGCTTCTTGTAGGCGGCTGCGTCCAGCTGGTAGTACTCCTCGCCATGCGTCTTCGCCTTCGCCTTCGCCTTCGCCTTCGCCTGTCCATTCGGGCCGGCGTCCTGCCCGGCGGCTCCGCTGGTCTCGCCAAGCTCCGCGACTAGGCCCATGGCAAACTCTTCGATGCCATCCCGGTACGGCTCTCCTCGGAAGATCTGCCAGTCCCCGCCGTCGACCATCCCGAGGACGGTCGGTCGCGGCATGGCAAGGATCTCCTCGGTGATGCCGATGTCCTCCGGGAAGTCCCCGACGTCGTTCTCGTGCAGCTCCCAGTAGGTCACGTTGTGGTGGAAGAAGCGAATGGCCAGCGCCTTGAGCAGCGGACTCGTGCGCGCACGGTCCGAAAGCACCGCCACATGCACGCCGGTGTCCGGCGGCACGGAGCCATCGGCCGTGCTGAGCTTCTTGACGAAGTTGGGCATCTCGTCGAGCACCACCTTCTTGAGGATCTTGCTGTCCACCTGCAATCCCGAGGACGTCGTGTCGATCATGAGGGGCTGGCGCTCCAGCCGCTTGGTGTAGGGGTTCATCTGGGGCATGAGGAAGTAGCCGCGGAGGCTGGGCTCGAAGGGCCGGAGGTTCTCCTTCTTGCACCAGCGGACCTGGTCCTCCTGGCTGCAGTCCAGCGCCCGGGTGTTGATGCCAAAGGACTCCCAAAGCCCCTGCGCAATCGGCGCAAGCACAGAGGCCAAGTAGTCGTCCGCTGCGCTGCTCTCATTGTAGAAATGCACCAAGAACGGCTCGTTGCTGCCCTGCACCGCCTCTTGGAACTCCGCCTTGCTGATCGCCAAGACGTGGCCCTCCCCCTCGTACAGGGCAGCCGCCTGGCCCAGGAGGGCCAAGGCCCACAGCTGGAGCAGCCGATGCATCCGCGCCTGCATCAGGCCTCTCGGGGGCTGCGGTGCCAGGAGGAAGATTCGATGGCGATGGGACGCGTGTCGAGTAGCGGATGCGCTGGCATGTGTTGCTTTGGTAAACGAGAATTAAACGAGGAGAACGATTTGAAATATGATGATTGGATGAACGGAGGAAGACGAGGGTGTGTTAGGCGGGGATAAACGGCTGCAGATGAACTTTGGGTATCAGGCCAATCATAGGTGTGGACGTTGCGGGGACCATTGGCTGTCTTTGAACGTTGACGTTGGAGAGCATAGTCGTCCCCATCTTTGGGCCCCAGCTTGCCTCCGCGCTCGTGGATGCCATGATATGGCGAGATAATCTTAACGGCCAGCGTCGCCCTCGCCCTTTTTTCATCCTTCCCAGGCGCCATCCGTTTGTACCATAATGTAAAACAGGATATATATGGGTATTTCGATATGGGGACAAGATTTCGATTTTCCACCGTTTGCTTCCAGATCCCAAGCTTTGTACAGCAGCAGCTATCGTGCGGTCCGCAATGCGCCGACGCATCTAGGGGCCGTCTGCCGTTCAGCGCGCGCGGTGAGGCCGGTCTGAGCAGCCAGGATGCCTCGCCACGACGACGAAGACGCCGACAACGGGCGGCGCGGCCCGGACGACGACCGCGACGACGACGATGACGAGTACCGGCAGAAGGATACCACGGAGATGATGGAGATCGGCCCGGAGGACGCCGCCTTCCTCGTGGGCCGCAAGGGCACCACCAAGCGCAAGGTGGCGCGCGCGGCCGGAGTGGACATGAGCATCGACACGGACTCCAACCAGCTCACGATCCGCGGCCCGCCGAGGAATGTGGCGCGCGCCAAGGACTATGTGGACTACGTTTGTAAGCAGCGCGTGGGGGATATCAACCTGGACCTGACGCATCCGGACTCGCCGGCGCGCGACGACGCGACCGCGTTCGCCGTCCCCAGCGCCTGCGTGGGCTTCATCATGGGCAAGAGGGGCCAGACGCTGCGCAGCATGGAGGAGGAGTGGGGCACGCTCATGTTCTTCGCCCACACCGGCGGCAACCGCGAGGAAGGCAACGGCGGCGAGAAGATGTGCATCTTCGGCCCGTTCCGAGGCCGCCGCGGCGCGCTCTTCAAGGTGCTCAGCGCCATCGAGCACAAGGAGCCGGGCTTCTGCGTCGATGGCGACGAGCTCAAGCTCCCGCCCTTCATCAAGGGCGACGTGGATCTTGACGGCTGGGGCTTTGATGTGCACGTGCTGGAGGGCGACGACTACTCCTACGCGCTAGGCCGCGGAGGATCGGTGCGCAAGAAGCTCGCGGCGGCGTCCGGATGCATCCTGGAGTACGTGGGCAAGCTCGCGTGCATGGTGGGCTTCGAAGCCGAGCGCGCGCGCTGCCGCGAGTACCTGCAGATGCTCCTGCAGCAGCGCAACGGCGTGTGCATGCCGGAGACGCAGGGTCGCGACGACGTGGAGGTGGTCAAGGTGCCCACGGAAAGCGTTGGGTACATCACTGGCCGCGGTGGAGAAGCCCTCCGGCGCCTGGAGCAGATGACGCAGACGTTCTGCTTCACCGAGGGCTCCGGGCAGGCCCGCCAAGACCGCAAGTCGGGCGAGGAGACCGAGAACCTTCTCATCTTCGGCCATAGCGAGTCCAATCGCAAGCGCGCGGTGGAGCTAGTCCGTCGCCGCATCGAAGAGCATCGCCTGGGGGGATCCCGCAGCTACACGGACAGGTACGACGACGACTACGAGCGTCGTCGCTACGACGACAACGACCGCCGGGATCGGCGAGATGACCACTACGATCGCCGCGATCGCTACGACGATCGCGATCGCTACGACGACCGTGACCGCTACGATCGCCGGGATCGCTACGATGACCGTCGATTCGACGATCGCGACCGCTCCGACCGCCGCGACCGATACGATGACTACGACCGCCGGGTAGGTTCCCGTCTGTCCGCGAGACGGGCGACGCATGTAGGCTGACGCGTATGGTTTGATTTGCCACCTTAGGACCGCCGTGATCGCTACGGTGATCGGGACCGGCGAGACCGGTATGATGACTACGATCGTCGCGACCGCGACCGCGACCGTGACCGGGACCGTGATCGCGACCGTGATCGCGACCGCGATAGGGACCGCGACCGGGACCGCGACCGCGATCGCGACCGTGATCGCTACGGTTGATGCATTGGTCGCCAGGCTACGTGCCGCCACGCGACGCCACGCCATGCCACGCTACGCCACGCCACGCCATCTGCCCAGGATGCGGAGACAACGTCGACGATGCTTTCATCGTATCCCAGCCTCGAGGGCGGCAAGTTGGGTTCTAATCAAAGAGGGGGGAAGCACATTAAGTAGTTGGGCCGAGACGGAGACGGACGTCATGAAGTGAGGGACAATCTCGCTGTATGGACTTCGATTTCACTCGTCCCGAAACCGAGCTCTCAGTACAGAATTGCATTTTTCGTGATCAAGCAGCCGCCGACAGCTTCGTGCTTCTTCTACAGCTTTCAACCCGCTATCGTCGAGCTTACTGTGATAACCACCTCAGCGCGATGCGCCCAGAACGCGCTCGTCACAGCGACGTCAATGGCATTCTCCTCCTCGCGAGTCCCGTCGTCTGGCATCCCTTCTGGGCGTCTCCCACCCCGACCTTGGCAACGGCTTCGCAACGACCTCAGCATCGCTACAGCTCTCCGCAGGTGTGCGCTATACTGCAAGCGCCCAAGACCATCGACAACCGACCATCGACCGTCAGCCACCGACCATCGACCGTCAACCACCGACCATCGGCCGTCAACCACCGACCATCGGCCGTCAACCACCGTCCTACGTGTCTCAACATCCTACGTGCTGCGAACCGATGAAGCGTCCTCAGCATCGCCGCAGACTGTCCGCAGGTTTGCGGTGTACCTCCAGCGTCCTAGACCACCGACCGCCGATGACCTATCAACGCCCAACGCCCAACGACCTACGACCAATGACCAACGACCGCTGAGCAACGACCACCGCCCAACTGTTCTTTCGTACGCCTGCCTTGTACGGGCTGCTGATCAAAGAGGAGCCCAGCTTGGCCACGCCGCCTTCTGGCGATTGGATATCTTGTTCAAGCAAGAGCGCCTCAAGGCTGTACCTGAGTCGAGGTGCAACATGGGCACGGACGCAGTGGGCGGAGCAAGGAAGCGACGCTATCGAGGGCGGGCTGGAATGTGAAGTGTGCTGAGAGTGCATGATAGAGAGCCACACTTGACGAGGAACTATTGCAGTTTGTGTGACTTGCGTGTGCTGTCGTGGTCCTACTGGAACTGAACCGAACCGAACCGAACGACCTCATCTCTTACCCACTGGTATTGGCTCGATTTCGGTCAACTCCTTCAAGGCCAGTCCCCCAAGCACGAATGCTTTGATTCCCCACAGCAGCTTCGGTTGCCTCCTTTGCCCGGCAGCGTTCACTGCGAGGATGGCGACCGGGATGTTGATCACATAGGTCACCAGCAGGCCGGTGGCTAAGAAATCACGCAGCTGCACCGGCAGCTCCGTGAGCGGGTTGCCCGGCACGTCGACGAAGATGCACACAAGAACGATCAGCAGGAGCATCGTGTGGCCCGTCTGCAGGTACGGCAGAGGAATGCCGAGGAACGGGCGGGATCCTTCCCCAATGACAGCGCTAATCAAGTCATACTCCTCGGCGCGGAAGCGGTCGAAGTCCGAGTCAGCGAACGGGTCGAGCTCGAGCTCGGTCAGAAGGTTCTGGCGCGTGCGCTCCTGAAGGACCTGCACGGAGGACCCCTCCTCGCTGGCTTTTTTCTCCTCCTCCTCCCGCTTCTTCTCCTGCTTCTTCTTGAAATCCTCGAAATCCGGCAGGTTGAGCGTCCCTCCGGCGTCGGCGCCCAGCAGGATGTCTCCCTCCAGTGTCATGCTGATCTCCGTCCCGTCCACCCCGATGTCCGGAGACGACGGACCGGCCATCGGCAGCGGTTTCTGCGGACCCTGGACAGCGGAGCGACACGAGCGTCTTAGCGCTTCTTCCCTGGACTTTCCCCTTCCATGCTCAGCGCTTCTCTGGCTTTTCAACATGAAGCCACGGCAGGGGCACCGGCACCGACCGGGGCGCCCGCATACCTCTAGCGTGATTCCCTCCATCCGCTCTGCCATGGCCGCAGCTTCCTCCGGATCGATCATCTCGATATCCTGCGGAGCCGCTGGGATGACGCTGTCGTCCGCCATGAGGCCTTCACTGGGCACGGGCAGCTCGTCCATGTCCGGATCATAGTCGAACACCAGGCGCCGCACGTCATCCTCGCTCTCGCTGCCCAGCATCTGCTCGTAGTTTTCTCGCGCCCTCTGCCTAGCCCTGGTCGTGAAAAGCAGATGCGGAGTCACAAGGATGCGCTCCTGCCAGCGTGCGCCGGGGTGCTGCGAGCACGCTGCGGTACCTCTCCGCGGCGTCAAAGGTGAACTCCTCTTCGGTATCCTCGTCCTTTTTGGCCCGAGCCGCCGCATGTCGCCACCAGCCTTTGGCGGCGGGCCTCACGTGGGCTCGCGACACGAGCCGGGGCGCCAGCGCGTCGGTCGGGGCCAGCCTCAGGAGCAGCGGCAGCAGCAGCAAAGCCATCCCCGCCATGTTGGCCAGGGTTACGTCAGTGTCCAGGGGCCGCGGCAAGAAGTTTCCGGTCCTAGGCGCTGCGCATCCCGCGTGGCTCCACGGCTCGGGGGTCTGGCTGGTGCCTTGGAGAGGGCCGTGGCCGCGAGAAGTCTACAGCACTCGCGGCGCTGCGGCCAAAAGACCTGAGACAGATGAGCTCAACGTGACGATCTCGAACAGTAGAGCGCACTGTTGAATCAGTAATAATGGCTTGCAGCCCTCAGTTTCAAGTTCTCAGTTCTCAATTCTCAAGTTTCTCAAGTCCGGTGAGTCTTGCCTACCAGGTACACCAACTCACCACCAACTCAGCAACTCAGCAACTTGGCAATTCGCAGTCAATGAACGACCTTGACCAAAAATGCAAAATCAGTGAATCTGTAAACCACTGTCTGTATTCTCGTTGGATGCACGGCGCATCGAAGCGGCGTCGCTTGATTTGATGAACTGGGCAGCTCTGGCGCCGTGTCCCGTGCATCGTCCCCTGACCCCTGACTTCTCCCAACGCGGCACGCGGCTGGGTTAAACCGCTTGGTTCAACTATGAAAGTGGCACGAACTGCCGCCTTGAAGGGCGCACACGTCAGGTGGGGGATGCGCCGCCCGTGATTAGGGCGGCCTGCGCGTCCCGCGCGTAGGGCGCCCAATGGCATCTCTGCCGGGGAATTCTGATAGGGGGCCAGCTTGTGGCGGCCTTGACGATCATTGGTGTAACTTTCGCGCACTTCCGAAGCATCGCCGGCTTTGGCGGCTTCCGAAGCAAGTCGTCATCACAGCAACTTGAAAATGCAGATGACCACCTAGTACGTCGCGCTAATGGACCCCGTGGCGCAAGCTCCTGGTTGGAAACCCGGGTCGGCCAGCGCGCATCCATGCTCCAATTCGACAGCTGGGCTAGGCCGGCAGTCGCGATATCGCGCTTGGGAAGGAATCTGAACTTGCAATGACAGGCGGAGTTTTGCCCTGGAAGCCGTAAGGATGAAGCCCGCCCCGCCGAGTCTTCCTACGGAGCTGTGAAAAATTCTGAGAAGGATTCACGTAGCTCATCCGAATCGGTGGATTGGGGCTTCTGAGGTAGATCATTGGCTACTTTGCGGCCTTGATAGCCCATAAGTCCCAAGCCGCGCAGAAGCCGAGGTACAAGCCCTGATTCCACCCTTGCCATGAAAATTTGCATTGGTGTCTGCATGTCCAGCATAATTGCACCAATGGAGGCGCTGTGTTTTGCCGGAGGCACCAATTGCGGGGCGTTGACAATGCTCCTGCGTCTTATGCGTCCGTAGGAACCGCCAGGGCCGCCCATTTTGGACTTTCCTTCGCGCGCCGCAAGCCAATGGCTGGCGCGAAGAACGGAAGCGAAGTTCAGCCCGCTGCGGGCAAGCCCGGTGAAGAACATGTCATCGGACTGCGAGCCACAGCAACTGCCAGACACACGAGGCCGAAGGAAGCAAGATCCGCAACGAGGGCCCAGGCCGCCGCTAGCTCGTGAGCCCACGCAAGGAGAGCGCCCTTTGCGCAAGGGGCCGCCGAGCATAGCATCCGGGCGATCCGCGGCGCGGAAAGTGGTCAAGGGCGCGGTTTTCGGGGGCGCGCAGATTTGAATCCCCTGACCTCGGGACTCTGCAGGCACCTCGGTTACGTGCACGGGAAGCCCAAGGCGCCTCAGCCAGCGGCATCTTGAGACGCCTGCGGCGCGCGGTTGAGCCCCCAAGCGACTTGAGCAGCCGGACGCCATGGTCTTCCAGAAGGATGGGCCGCAGGGCCTGTACAAGCGATCATGTCTAGCGGCGATTTCGCAGGGACCGGACGAGAGAACCAGGACACCGACGGCCGATGCGCTCATGGAGCTCTCGCATCCGCTTCCCGTGACATTCAAGCCGTCGCCGGATCGAAAGCGCCCGATGGCGCCGGGCGAGGACGCGCCCCTCCGAGCCACCAAGCGCCCGAAGCGCTCGCCGCGCAGGGAGCCGGAGCGGGACCTGTTTCTGGACGCCAACACTTTAGATAAGGCG
>JAAMXY010001778.1:0-20732 GCA_019677205.1 Pinguiococcus pyrenoidosus
TTGAAGCGATTGACATGCTGCCGTCCGTCGTGGTCCCCCTTCCTGAGCCTCTGAAGACGGGGAAGTTCTACTATGAGGTGGACGTCCTGGAAGTCGGTGGCAAGGGTCGTGGCCAGACAGATAATTCGAGGAATCCAGCGAGCGAGGGCGGCCAACTGACGATTGGCTGGGCCACCAGCAAGTTCGTCGGAGAGTATTACAACTTTCAGGGCGTTGGCGACGACCGGCACAGCTGGGGCCTCCGCGCTTGCGACCCGAGGCCCTGGCACACCTGGGCGGACCTGGACGAGGAGGAGGCCAACCAGAAAGGCCCTTGCGCGGTGCATCGGGGAAAGCCTCATCGGTGGGAAGTGCAGAAGGAGGGCAAGGCGCATCGAAAGTCCAACACGAACATTGAGGTGATGCCTGATTTCGGCGTGCACGAGTCCAAAGTCGACGATCCGCGCAGCGACGAAGACGATGAGATCAAGGAGGAGTCGATGATTGGCTGGGGCAAGAAGAACCTTGTGCCCACAATGGACCGGCCACCCGAGACTCCGAACAACTCCGGGAAGGCGCTCACGGTGGGAGACACTCTGGGCTGTGCCATTGATCTTGATCGGGGAGTCTACTGGTTCTACATCTTCCGCCGCAAGAAGCTCGCGGAGAAGTTTGAGGCCGCGTCCAAGAAGAACAAAGCCCTGACGTACGTGGACTTTTTGGAAGTGCAGACCAAGGACGTCCTCGACGAAGAGTACGAGAGGATCTGGCCTCCTCCGGACTCCGTAAGCGAGACAGCGTTTCACCATGGGAAATCCTGGCAGAGTAAGGGCGGCGTGCTCCCGGCGATCTCGCTGAATCCCTACTCCAAGATCCGAATCAACATCGGCGCCGATTTGGAGGTGCACCGCTTCAAGAATCCCGACATCATGGCGTCCTGCAGCGCGTTGATGCTCGAGGGTCCGCAGGGCCTTTCGCAACCGCCGCCAAGGAGCTCTCCGGCTCAGCACACAAGCCAGATCACGGAGACGTGCCTGCCCGTCGCATTCTTCGACGCGGCACCCGTCGAGGTACCATCTAGAGGTGCCGGCGGAGGAGGAGGAGGAGGAGGAGGAGGAGGAGGTGGGTTTGGAGGCGACAGGAGCGCGGCGAAGCCCAATAGGGGCAGGAGGCCCGACGACGACGAGGATGGACCTCTTGCCAGGGTCCTGGATCACGCAGCGTTGTCAACCATGTGGGACCGGTCCGAGTCGATACGAAGTGCGCTTTACGCGAAGGTTGACCACCTTGTGATCTTCGCCCCACCGATCGTCTTCTTGGGGGATTGTGGAGTTCTGGAAGAGTCGGATGAGCACTACGAGGGACTCGTGTCCGGACCGAGCTCGGCGACGTGGATGCCGCGCCTCAAAAACCTTCCTCGGGAGGAGGCCCTGGAGTCCAGTGCCCTGCTGGACGTTCGCGTCTATGCGAGCATTCCTGACGAGGATGAGTCCGCCCAGTGCTTCGAAGCCATGAGCGCATGCTACTTCCAACCTTCCCAGCCGGGGGCTGCGAGATACGGATCCGTCCGGCTCGAGGGGCTTTCGATCAACCCAGATCGCGACGAGTCCTTCATCAGGCAAATCATCAGCGAGTATCTGCAGGAGCTCGTAATTTCCCACTGCAAGCTGCCTTCGCGCTCCCTGGAGCTTATCCAGAGTGCGGTGAAAGATGCCAACGCACCTCTTCGGCATCTGGTCATCGAGGACACGACGATCACGGACTTCAGTTCAGCGGCAGTGGACGATCTCTTCGGCTTGCCCAGCTTGAACTTCGTGTCCCTAGCGCGAACGGAGATGAACGCGCAGGACTTGCGACAACTGGGCGAAATCTGCAACGAGGACGAGAGCCGCATTGAGCACCTCTCCCTCTCAGGCAACCAGCAGATTCGGGACACGATGCACGAGTTTGTCGAGGCACTTTCAGAGGACTCTCAGCTGACGTCCCTCGACGTCAGCGGCTGCATCCTGAAGCCCGCGGCCGGAAGGGTGCTCTGCGATGCACTGATGGACACGCCGAAGCTGCGTTTCCTCGACTTGTCCGGGAACCAGCTCAAGGAGCAAGCTGCAAGCACCGTGGCGCGCCTCATCCTGGTACAGCCGACGCTCACGACGCTGGACGTCAGCAGGAACGGGATCGGCCCTCGCGGTGCGAAGCGCATAGCGGACGCTCTGCGCAAGAACACGGCGTTGCTCCGGCTGGACATATCTGCCAACGAGATTGGCGCCAACGGCGCGAAGGACATTGCCGACGCGTTGTTCGACAACGAGACGCTGCGTGAACTGGTCACCAACGACAACAGGATCGAGGACGAGGGGGCGACCGCTCTGAGCCAGGCGCTTGCCGAGCACCAGAGCCTGGAGACCTTCGCAATGGCCGACAACTCGGTCAGCATGACGGCCAAGGTGGCGACCGCGCTGGCGCTGAAGGACGTGCTTCCTCAGAACTTCTTCCTCGGGTCGACGCTGTTCATCACCACGCGGGAGGAGTACGGCACTTTCGTGGAGAAGCCCTTGACATACGCCGTGCGGTACAAGTTCATCGAGCTCACCGAGTTTCTCATCGAGGAGCGGAATGTGGACGAGGGCGATCTGGAGGACTCCCGCGTACAGGATGGGGTCACCGTCGGGGACGAGGACGCCGCCGATGCGCTGCACAACTTGATCTGCGCCCCCGCGTCCCTGTACACGTCTGAAGAGCGTCTGAGGCTTGCGCACACCATGCTGGGCGAGGACGGCAGCAGAGGCCTGCACAAGCGGGAGAAGCGCTACATGACCTGGTACACTCCCAATCGGCAGGCCCTGCTGGTCAACACCAAGGCCGAGTATTTGGAAGACGCATGGTGCTGCGGAGTCCATCGCGCGATCCCTCAGTTCACCACGTCCCTCCCCGAGCCGATCGGCGGGTGGGGACGAGACGGAGATCCCGATTGGGAAGACCATGATCGGAGCAAGGAGAGGTGGGCGCACCTTCGGAGCAAGGCTCTGGCGTATCGATACGCCGAGAACGGATATTGGTCCTGCTTCGAAGATCCGTTGACGGGGAAGCGCTTTGTCCAAGATCGTCGGAAGGTGGAGGACGAAGGGAGGCATCCTGATCAGGACGAGTTCTTCTGGCTGTCTAGCGCCAAGGATCATGCCATTCCCATCCCCGACGACGTGGATATCACCCGCCCGAAGCGGCTGGCGGCTTCGCTGTCGGCTCTCGAGGTGGCGATGCGGCAGGTGCGCAAGCAGGCGGACAAGGGCAACTTGTACTTGTACGAGCCGGCGGCCGCCTACATCGCCGCGATCAGGGAAGTCGAGGCCGCGGCCGTGCTTCGGAAACGGCTGAGTGCGTACCTAACAACTCGGAACCTGGCGCTGATCATGGCCGAGGTGACGGGCGACCACGGGGGCAAGAATACCGAGCATTCCTGGCACCATGCGGTGGACAGTCGATTGCCACGGGGCGTCATCGACCTCCGCCCCGCCTGGCCAGCGTCCACCCCCATCAGGAGTAAGCAGCAGCAGTACGAGGTACACGCCGAGGCAGAGGCGGTTTGCCTGGTCTTGTGGATCTCCTTCGTGGCCCTGCACGTCGGATACACCGGCGCAGAGTTCACTGCGGAGAAGTTGCCGTGGTTGACGCGAGGGGCAAGCCTGCGGAACGAGTCGCGCACGGCGCTTCTTGCGGCCTTGGAGCAGGGACACTACGAACTGGCCGAGCTGCTTCTGAAGCGCAACTTCGCGAAGGAGTGCAAGCTGGCCGAGATATCCGCCGATGGATCCAAGGAGATGCGGAAATTCTCCGAGTTCGAGGGCACCAAAGACGCGAAGAATCTCTTCCCCACCAGTACGAACCTGCGCATCACGTATCTCGAGACGGGGGTCGATGCGATCTTCCTCCGGCAGTACCCTGACCTCCTCCGGGTGAACGAGGTACCAATCCTCAAACGGAAGAGCGCGTTCTCCAAGAAGCTCGGTATTCCCCAGCGACGGGCCCGTTCTGCCTTTGAGCTCGCGGCCGCGGCGGGGAAGGGGAGGATCATGGAGCAACTCGTCCGGTGCGGAGCGAAGTACATCAATCCGACCTTGTCCGAGGAGGACTCCGACAGCGACCGACTCTTCACCCTCATCGAGCTGCTGGTCAGCCTGGCGAATGCGGCGGTGGAAGACGAGGACGACCGAGCGAAAGTGCTCTTCTTCGCGAAGGAGATTCTAACGGAGATCACCTCGGACCCAAACATCCTCATCACAGCTGAAGAAATGGCGAAGCCGAGCAACTTCAAGCGTCATCCCTTGTTCGCCGCCGTCAAGAGCGGGAACCTCGAGCTTGTTAGCATGCTGCTTGACCACGGAGGGGTTTTCGTGGCCATCGCTGTGGAGAGTGGCATAACGCAGGATGGCTGGACGCCCATCAGCCTGGCCGTGTACAACGGCTTTCTGGAGATCACGAAGCTTCTGCTGCTCAACAACGCGGATCCGCTCCATGACTTCCACCAGCACTGTAAGCTGCACAACAAGGTCCACGAGTACCAGCGGGTTCGCCGGGATGGCCAGCTCGACCCGCGCCACGTGGCGCTCCGGAAGCAAAAGAGCCGTTTGAAGAAGCTGAAGAAGCGCAGAGGAGCAGGCGGAGTGGTACGTGTGCATACTGGTTGTTCTGCCTTGATTCCCCAAGCATCCGGTGGAGAGCGCTCACCAGTCTCGGTCGCCCGCGCAGACTTCCAAGATGGATGAGCTCAAGGCCAAGGTTCTCGGCGACGGCGACGGCGACGACGACGACGACTACGGCGATCCCGAGCTCGGGCGTCCGGACATGGACGAGCACGAAGGGGAAGATGAGCCGCCGTCGCTGGCCTTTGGCTCGTCGGAGAGAATGCCGCACGGAAGTGTACGAGCGGTGCGAGTCCGGCAGGAGAGCTTCCGAAAGCAAGACAGCTTTGCGGAGCGACTCCAGAATAGGCTGAAGTACGCCCAGTCGGAGGCGCCGAAAGGAGCGCCGTCAGGCTCGGACGATGTTCCCGTCGTTGGTACGAACTTTGTCACGAACGCGTACTACATCTCGTTGTTCCGGATGCAGCGTCAGGAGTACTTGTCCGCGTGGGAGGCGAACTGCAGCAACGACGGGGGAAGCAATGTGACCGAGCTAAATGACGCAACGGAGAAGTATGACCTCTCGCGCGAGATGCAGAAAATCCTCAACGAGACGCCCCAGGTACGCATAGTCCTGTGCTTGCGCTTGCGGTGCTGCCTGCAGCTTACGGGAGTCTCTTCGTAGGTGAAGCGCCTCCGGGAGCGATGGATCACGAAGCACGTAATGCAAGGGATCTCGCTCTACCTGATCTTCGTGATCATCCTGACGGCGGCAGCATTCCTTGTCTCGGATCTGAACATCACTGGCTCCGCCCAGCTCTACCGCTTCAACGACATCCTCGGGGCGAAGTCCGTAGAGACTCCGCTTCCCTTCGAGGAGGAGTCGCCGGAGGTCATTTTCTTCGATGACATCCAGAACCCGGAGGACTTCTTCACGTACGGACAGACGAGCTTCGTGATCGGGCTCTATCCCGACGCGACGCCAGGATGGCTCGACCAGCACAACCGGTTGATCGGGTCGCCCAGGCTGCTGCAGGACCGCACCTCGGTGTCGAGATGCTCCTTGACGTCGACGAATGCGGGGGACGACCTCGAGGAGATCCTGCTGGGCGACCCAGACGACCCCAGCACCGACTTTGGCCAGGTGTGCTTCAGCGTCGCCGAGAACGTCACCACCAACATTGCCCTGCCCGTAGCGAACGGGACTCAAGTGACGGAGATTTTCAGCGAGCTCGAGAGCATCAACTGGATCGACGGTGCAACGGAGAAGGTGACCATCACGTACACCGTCGTGAATCGCTTGCTCCGCCTGGTGCAAGTCTCCCGGCTGGAAGTCGAATTCCCGGACGTCGGAGATGCCTTCCCGCGCAGTCAGTTCACCGTGCTCCCCGCGGCGTTTCTGGACCGGAGGATCCGAGCCGCGGACTACTTCGTGCTGTTGCTTTCCTTCGCCGTGCTGATCTTCATTGGTATCGAGGTGCTCGAGTACCGTTCGAATCCAAAGCGCTACGTGCACAATCGCTGGAACGTTGCCGACTTGACCGTGTGCAGCCTGAACTTGATCTGGTGCTTCGTGCTGCTAGGGGCGAGGGTGGAAGCTGTGCGGCGCATTGCAAACTTTATTGACGCCCGCGAGGGCGACCCCTTGGCGAACCTCGAGCTCTTCCGAGTCGGGGAGCTTTTCGAGATCGCCAGCACGATCGTGAGCGCCACGATCGTCATCAGCTGGGCAAAGCTGATCAAGTACTTCCGCCTGCTGCCCGTCCTGGGACCCGTGCTGATGTCCCTGAGCGGCACGCTGCTCGATTTCCGAACCTGGGTCTTCGTCCTTTTCCTGATCTTCTTCGCCATCTGCTTTGGGCTGGGCGTGTTCGTCCGATTCGGAGCCCACACGGAAGTGTTCCGATCCTTCCCGCTCACGCTGGTGGCGATCTTCGACTCCTTCAATGGCGAGTCGTACTTCGACGAGATGACAGGTCTCGACACGGGGTTCAACTCGGCGCGCATCGGTGCAGGCGTGGGCTTCTGGTTCATTCTGAGTCTGCTCGCCACGATGATCCTCGCCAATGTGTTCATCAATGTCACGGGGTCCATCTATGACGAAAGGCAGGCCAAGTCCGTCCAGGCTTGGGAGGACGAGGTCAACGAGCTGATGCTGAAGGCCAAGTGGAGCGAGGTGCACGACAGGCCTCCCCTGACGTACGCCGATCGGCTCTTCGAGAGTCTGCGCCTCTTCCTGAACAGAATCAAGAAGAAGATGAAAAAGCAGCTCAACATGGCAGAGAATCCGGTGGGTCGCCGCAGGAGGCATCGGCGCCAGGCCAGGGACCCGGCTTTCATGCGATTCCGCCTTCCGAACGCGGCCAACGAAGATCACGGCAAGCCGAGGGAGAGCCTCGTGCAGGAGGAAGGCGAGGACTGGAACTACTGGCCCCAGTTCGTTGAGCTCTTCGACGAGATCGTGGAGTACACCCGGGCGAAGGCGAGCGAGAAATCCAGGTCGAGCTCCCATGGTAGCAGCAACCGACACACCATGGGAGGCGTCTTCGATCGTATGGTCTTCAGTCCGCGGACCAACCGGCGCGCACGGGTGATGCCGGGGTTGGCCGGCCCGGATCGAAGTGATCTTCTCGAGAGGTACTGGATGGATCGAGACAACGAGTACGAGAGGATCCGCATCGAGATCCAGGATCGCAGGCTAAAGAAGAGGCTCTTTGATCTGGCGCACAAGATTGGGTTCGACGCGCTCAGCTGCCTCTGGAGCAACCTGGAAGGGAAGGAGAAGGAAGTATTTGCGCAGGGCATGAACGAACGAAGCCTTGAGCAGGGTCTGGCCTGGATTGAAGATCCGGACCTCTTGGATGTGATCCTGGATTACGATGACCCGGTGGGAGTGATGCTGCTGCTCTTCCGCGACTACAACGACGAGTCTCTCCGCCGATGGCGCAGCCGTCAAAAGAGCGACTAATCAAAGCAACATTTGCGTTCAGCAAGTGAACTCTAGACTTGTCTTGCCGACTCGCAAGGACACTCGGTTCCTCCTTCTACTCCACTACTCGCCGCTCGGCATACGCCTGGGGATCAAAGCCTGCGTGACGTCCCTTACGGAGGCAGCTTCTAGGCATTTCCACAGGCACTACAAGGAGACACCACGTACTACTGGAGGACAGTCCAGGCTATGTACACGGCAACGGACCAATCTTCCCAGGCAACAGACCAATCTTCCCAGGCAACAGAGCAGTTCGGAACGGACGCACGGACGCACCAAATGCGTTGCCTCCAGTCATTGCCGAGTCCTCTTTCTCTGTGAGGCTTGCGAGTCGGCAATCGCAAAATCATCCACCAGCGGCAGGCAACCCCGCTCGTCCGGGGATGAAGGACCGTGAAAAGCGGCGTTGGGGAACTGGACCGACGGGCGACAGGCTCGCGAAAGCTCCGCTGCCCTGATACCATGACATGCCCCGGCAGTCCGCAAAGATGCCGAGAAGGGAGGAGCAAAGGGCTGAAAGGGGTGCCCCTCCAAATGGTGGGGCAAATCAACGAGAGAAGGACGCTCGGGAGGGCACTGGAGAAAGGCTTCCCGATATGTCAGCTGAACCAGAGCTTGGTGTCTCCTGCGCTCCTGAAGTTGCTGCAGAATGGCGAACTGCCGCAGCTCCTCCTGCTGCTGCTGCTGCTGCTGCTGCTGCTGCTGTTCCTCTTCTTTTCGTACTTGCTGGCGAGGCAGTGGCTGGTGCTGCGGCTGCTGACACTGCTGTTCTTGTTGTTGTTGTTGTTGCTGCTGCTGCTGCTGCTGGTGTTGCTGCCGGCGTTGCTGCCGGCGCTGCTGGTGTTCGTAGTACTGGCGGTTCTGATGCTGCGGCCGGCGGAGCTGGTGTTCGTGGTACTGGCGGTTCTGATGGTGCTGGTGGTCGAAGTTCTCTTGGAGCTGCTGCTGCCGGAGTTGTTGTTGCCGGAGTTGTTGTTGCCGTAGGAAAAGATGTCGCTGACTCTCCAGCAGCCGGGGCTCCGCGGGTTGCATTTCTCCTCGCTCTAGAATCAGCTGGCACTGCTTTTGCTGATCCCGCAGCCACAGTTGCTGGTTTTCTTGCTGCTGCAGCAGATGCTGCTGCTGCATACCGTCTTGTGCGAGCAGTGTGCTGCGCACGAAGGGTTCTTGCCGCTGCTGCAATCCACAGAACGCGCTGGTTGTACGTGCGTGCTGCTGATGGGCCTCGAGCTCATCTTGCGTAGTCGAGGTTACCATAGACGCCAAGTGCGCTCCCAAGTCTACAGGGAGCGCATTGCCCGGCGAAGTTGCCTTCAGCTTCTCGTCGAGCACCGTCAAAATGGACTGCAACACAGCAGTACGTCAGAAGCGGAAGGCCGCAGGCTGCAACCTGGGCAGTGAGATCGCCAGCGTCTCACCTGAAAAAGTCCCCTCTGAATCTGTTCCGTGCCTCTCGCTGACGCAGCTATGGGCGTGGGCGCAGGGGTTCCACAAGGCGATATCTGAAGTGAGGAAGAAGTCACACGCCAGCATTCCAATGTGGCCGCTTCCTGTTCTGCCCGTACCTCTGCCATCACTTCCTCCAGAGGCTGAGGCTGAATGTGATGCTCTGCGACGCACTTAGAGGACTGCTCGATTCTTTTCTTGCCTTAGCTTCTTCTTCACACTTACCGAGCAGCTTCCCATCCACTTCGTCCAAGCCCGGGAAAGCGCCTGAGCTGTCCGCCTCGGGGAAGAGAATGCCCAAGTCTTGCTCTGGAGCTGGCGTCACGCCGCCATCGAAGGCTTGGGAGATTAGCGATAGCGGTGCCGCCTGCGCTGCCGCTGGCTCTCCAAGATCGAGCAGAAGCTCCTTTGGAGGTGCCATTGACGAGGCGGGGTTGTCTGGCGAGAAAGGGGGCGTCCCAGAAGTGCCACTCGTCTCAATGAGATCTCTCGTCCAAGTCCTTGTGGCCGCAAAGAGTTGTTGGCGCTTCTCTGCCTCGTACACGGACTTCAACGGCGGTCGCCACCCGCCTGTCGAACCCGCCGTGAGCTCTGGGATTCTTCCGCGCAGAATCGCTCCGACTCACCGTGGCATCGGTCCAGATGCTTGGCCATATTTGAAGAGTTATGGAAGGTCCTCTGCTCCGACTCCGGGCAGAGGGGACAGGTGTAGTAGCCATCCTTGCCTCGGTAGGGCACCCAGTGACATCGTGGACCCCTAGAGGGTGCGTCAAAGTGAGCCCATTTGGCCCAAGTGCGCACGTGTGTGTTTTAGGCGGAAGTCTGGTGGGTAGACGCACTCCAAGGAGGTCTGCCCCAATGCACGTTGCGCCTTTCCCATCGCGTGAGGCAGCGATGGGTCAGGTCGTGGACCAAAAGGTCTCGGCCGCCCGTGGCGAAGTCCCGCTCTTCCATGGGTCCTACTAGCCGTGCGACCCTACCTGCGCTTCGCGACCCTCGGTCTCTTGCGGGCTCCGCCTTGCCCCGGCCTCTCAGCATCGCTGTCGCCTTCTGGGAATCTTGATTCCAAGGGCACGCAGAGGCCACCGTAGCCGTCTTGCAGCTCAAAAATGGATTTCGTCGATATCTCGTGCTGCTCCCCGTCGTCCGCTTTTACGCGCATGCTGGGCGTCTCTTCTTGCTTCGCGGTAGTCCCCGTCGTCGAAGAACCTGCTGACGCGTCACGGACGATCCCACGACGTTGAAGAAGTCGCAGAAGACGTCTTTGTGGCGTGCGCAAGATCGCTTAAATCCTGAAGCTTGACGGACCGCTATTCGAGACTCATGGCCTCGTGGGGAGTCCCGGCGCAGTTTCCCATTCATTATTTTGGTACTTTCCAATGCTGCCATAGAACGGAAGAGCTACACAGGAGAGAAGCTGGCCAAACTGGAGCTGGTATTCTGGCTGGCACGCCTGTATAAGCGGGGACGTCTCAGAATGGTGCAGCTACCCGAGCGCGTCACTGGGAGTCGATTGGCACATTCAGCCTTCAGCACCCGTGCTGCTTTCTCAACTGCGGGCACCGCCAGTCCCATTGGCTTGCTTGTGGTTTTCTCAAAAATGTAACGACGCATCAAGTGTACATGTACCAGGGAAGCCGTAGGTATAGCAAGAAGTGCATTGCTCATCGATCTCGAAAAATCCACGAAGAATCTGCTTCACAGAGTCTGCAAGGGGCTTCCGCGACCGACCATTCTCCCCAGATCGGCTTGCTGGGTCTCCTCCGATTTTCTGTACCATACCAGGTATGTACAAGCAAGAGGACAAAGCAGCATGTTCATGTGACGTGTCCGAAAACACTGGAAGCGCGATGTCCCATTCGTTTGCTCTACAAGAGGAACTCCACCCAAGCAATCCATCAGTCTGAGCTGGAAGTTGGAACTCCTTCTCCTCTCTCCCGAGGCATGCTTCAGCTCTTCACGCTCTTGGTCCTCCAGGATTCGGCAAGTCACGCAGACGATTCATCTTCTTGCGCACCGAGTCGTCAGGCGATTCGTTGGAACCGTTAGGATGAACTTTCCTGCCCAATCCGAAAGAAGCGTAGCAGACATGGAACGTCGGCAACACCAACTGGCTGGTGAAGAGCCAAAGAGCAGGCAATCCAAAATCGACCGAATCTTGTCCCTGTCTAGGGAAGATTCCCCGCCGTCGTCCCTCTTGTGCTCTCCACGTATGCTTTTGTCGCCGCTCTGACCACCTGGTCTTGCAGAAGAGCACCGAGTCTCGAGGTTTCACTGGAGACCCCGGTGAAATGGCCTTCCTGCGAAACGGCGTCTGCGTCGCGCTCCTGGTGGCGTCAGCGGCCGCTCAAGAAGATCGCTTCAGCAAGTGGAATGCCGACTTCAACTTCGGCATCGCCTCCGGCGACGCCACGACCTCGTCGGTGATCCTGTGGACCCATGTGACGCCTCGGCAGGAGCAGCCGGGGGGGAAGAACAAGGTGAAGTTCACGCTGTGCCCCTTCGAGTGCAACTGCGACAGAGGAGACCTTCGCCGCTGCAACGAGCGCTGCCCCACGACGCTGGAGAACCCGAGCGGAAGTCTGCGGCGGCGACTGGAGCGAGAGCAGCTGCCGTGCATCGAGGGCAACGCCTTCGCCTTCGAGGCCGACGGCTACACACTCAAGGTGGACATCACGGGGCTGCCGTCCAACTCCAAGTTCGTGTACCAGTTCAAGGCAGGCAGCATCCAGTCGCCGGTGGGCGTCACGCGGACGCTGCCGGCCGTGACCGACGACGTGTCCGAGCTCAACTACGCCTTCTTCAGCTGCTCCAACTACCGCTTCGGCTACTTCCATGCCTACGAGCTGGCGGCGCAGGCGGAGCAGCTCGACTTCGTACTGCACCTGGGCGACAGCATGTACGAGTACAACGAGGAGACGTATCCATCCAACGCACAGGCGGCGCGCCAGGACACGCTCTTCCCCGAAAACAACCGCGAGATCCTGTTTCTGGAGGAGTACCGCAAGCGCCAGGCGCTGTACAAGTCCGACGCACAGTATCAGAAGCTGCTGCGTCGGGTGCCCATTTACATCAACTGGGACGACCACGAGCTGGTGAACGACGCCACGCGGGAAGGCACCGCAGACCACGTAGCCGTGTGTCCGGGGCTCAAGGAGTTCAAGGAGGAGAACGGCTACCTGCCCGAGGAAGACGTCCCCATCGACGTGTTGCAAGCGGCCGGGTGGTTCAACGGCAGGTCGTGTGACCGCGACGAGGGGGACTACAACGCTCGGCTCCAGGTTGCGGCGCAGGCTTTCCACGAGTGGAACCCCATCCGTACGCGCGACCCCGGCAACTTGCTCGATGTGGGCTACCAGTTCCACTACGGCAAGCTGGCCAGCTTCGCCAGCTACGAGACGCGCGTGGGGAACCGAGACACCCCGGGTCGACCGAACCTCTTCACCGACACCTCCTTCATCGGTGGCGTCATCCTAGCCTTCGACTATGACGACTGGCCCGGTGCGGCGCAGTGCACGGCGCAAGTCGTGGTCGGCGGGAACCAGGCGGCGGTGGAAATGTCCGGCGCCCGGCAGATCGGCGAAGCTTCCGTGATGTCCATGCTGCACTTCTTCAACGAGTCCAAGACTCTGGGCATCCCCTTCCAGGTCTACGCCTCCGCCACCATCATGGACGAGCAAAAGTTCGTGTTCTACCGCAAGGCACGCGAGGACTTCGACGCCGACGTGTCGGGCCTCGTCGATCCATTGACTGGCCAGACGGTCACGGAAGAGAGGAAGACGCAGATCAAGAATGCGTCCATCGACCTCTTCGAGAACCCGCTGATCCTGGCACAGCGCGCCAAAATCAGCGATCCAACTTTCACCAACTTCCTTCTCGCCGGCTCCGGCGAGTTTGACGCGCCGTGGAATCCGGACTCGTGGGATGGCTACTGGCCAGAGCGGGAAGAGATCCTCGAGATCTTCGACAACTTCACCAACAACGCCATCGTCCTGGCCGGCGACTCTCACAATGCCTTCTCGAGCGTGCTGCGCCGCGACGACAAGGCATCGGGAGATGGAGTCGGCGTCACGCTCGACGGCCCGAGCGTCAGCTCTCCGGGTACTGCGGAAGCAGCGGCCGGGGCCGGGCTCGTGTCCAGCGTGGACCCGGCTTCGAGCTTCGACGGCCTTGAGTACTGCTACCTCAAGGCCAACGAGCCCAACATGGTGTACACGAACTTGAAAGACCGGGGCTTCGTGCTGAACAAGGTCACACCTTCCGCGTATCACGCCGAGTACATCTTCTACAACACTTTCGGGCCGCTCGCACCGATCTTCTCCCTGGCGGCGTCTCTGCGCGACCCGACCTTCTACACGAGCGGCGGCTACTGCGACGCGTACCTTATGGTCGACGCGTCGACGCGGGGGGGCTTCTCCGTGGTGGATTGGGAACCCTTCCTGAACGTCAGGGACTGCACCTTTGCCAACTTCGACGAGCAGTTCTACCAGGACGCGTTCCAGACCTTCTTCTAGAGGGCGAGGCTCTCGTTTGGGTGAAAAGGAAGGCGGTCCAAGAGGAGTTACTTGGACCGAAGGCGGCGCTTCGAGACGCTGTCAAGGGAGCCGTCACCCAGGGGAGGCTTAACGTCGGCCGACAGATCCCGTTGATTCCTGGAGGTCTAGCTTTCATGTTCGCATCGTATTCGAAGCAGCATCCATTGATGGCGCTTCAAGGGAGCAAAGTATACTGGTACTGATACCCTTCCTTGCACGGTGTGATGAGATGTCACCTTGTGCGAATTCGCTGTTGCCGCGTTGCTGCTCTACGTATTGGAAAATCACCAATAAGCAACATCCAGCACCCACGAAATCCATGAACCTCGATACGCAATGACTCAGGGTTCTGAGCACATCACCATGGCGCACGACGAGCAAAGCGCATCCCGACTTGTAAGCAATCCTTGTCATTCCTAGGTGTGTTGGCGTGTCGCGGAAGGAGCGAAACGCTTTGGCAGCGCAACACAAGACACAACACACGCTTGAACGCACGGGCGGCGAAGCTCTCTGGGCGAATCCGCAGCTGAGACTCGGATATTGCTGGGTTGGGATCCATCTGAGCAAAGGTCTCCGACGCCAAGCGCGCTTCCACAGTCAGCTCAAAGCGAGGGTCTAGCATCGTCTCTTAAAGACTGCGACAGCCGCCGCGGTTCTGACCGGCTGTGCGCCTCCACTCAAGCAGCGCTGCTGGGCGCGAAGGCTGCGAAGATGGCGGAGCAGATGATGCACGTGAACGTCACCCCGATGATGTCCATCGCGACCTGTCAAAACGAGAGCGGAGATCAAAACGCACAGGGAGGTAGCTAGCCAATGCACGGCGTTCAGAAATCACCTGAATTGCCGGCCCGGCATGGGCCGCGTCGATGCCAAAATGTACAAAAAGGAGCGGAAGAGCCGCGCCGACGAGGACGGATAAGGAGACGATCACCAAGCAGGCCGCCCCGATGGCGAACGCGGATACGAGGTCTCCCTTCCATATTGCGACGCGCAGGAACGCCACCCCCGAAAGCAGAAGGCCTTCCGAGCAAGGAAGCAGGGTTGAGAAGCAGGTGAGAGGGACCGAAGGGAACGAAGAGCAAGTCTGCCCGGCGGACACAGCACACAGCACACAGCACACAGCACACAGCACACAGCACACAGCACACAGCACACCAACCGCCGAATAGAGCGAGGAACTCACCCAGGACAAGGCCAAGATTCGCTTCGTTTCGCAGGATTGCCCAGCGCGTTCGGTTGTTCACCTCTCCCGTGGCTAATCCTTCGGCACAGAGAAAGGTCGTAAGAACTAGAAACCTTCCGCTGCCCTGCGCCACGAGACCTCCAGGCCACCACATACCTCGGATGATGTTCACCGTGGCCTGGTTGCCCGCATTGCCTCCCGCCCCCACGAGCATGGTGAGAAACAGCGTGATGACCACATGGTCCTGCACAGATTCCTTGGTCAGCTGCGATCCGCTCGGCGTCTCGACGTCCCGGTGTCCTCTTAAGGGGCATAGCAAGCTGGGAAAGCCCTCTCCACCTGAATCAGCGCCTCGAAAGAACCCAAAATCATGCCGCTGAGGCTCTGAACCACCATGAGAGACACTAACACGGTGCCGCGCGACCTTCGAGGAGCGAAGCTTAGCACCCGAAAGCACTGCAAGGCAGCCCCTAGCTTCCAGCGCACCGCAGAACTGCCATGAAACCCTCTGAACGGCTCTCGCGCGGCTTCTCATTGTCGTCTTTGTCTTTTCGAAAGTGACCGCCCGTCGGCGCCTTCTTTAGAGGACTAGTGGGCGCCTCTGTGTCGCCAGAGTAACTTCCGGGGCGACGCCGCGGTCGATAGCTCATCGGTAAGGCGTTTGGGAGACTCTCGAAGAGGAGGGCGGCTGACAAAAGCGCAGAGTTCTGAATGACATGACGAAAGGGAAAAAAACCGCGGGAAATTCGTCACTTTAAATTATTTTAAATAAAATTTAAAAATATAAATATCTAAATATTGATGTGTTTTATATAAGATTTTATAGAATTTACTTTTGAAAAGGATCTAAATTTGACGGTATCAACCAATCAGAGACCGCCGTCGAGCGGCATGGTCCTGCGCCGCAGTCCATGGCGCTGCGCCCGCAGGTGTGCATCACCTCGCCCGAGCCACTGGTCTCGCTTGCGCTGAGCCGCGAGAGCGCGCGCGTGGCGCTGGGCCAGAGCACCGGCGGCCTCCAGCTGCTCAGCTACCAGGCCGCTCTGCGAGAACGCCAGTCCGCTCCGGCGCTTCTGTCCTCCTTCTCCGTCCACAGCGCGCCTGTTCGCGCCGTCGTATTCGCGAAGGAGGAGTCGCTGTGCAGTGGCGCTGCGGACGGCGAGGTCTGTCTCTGGGATGTGGCGACAGACACGGAAGTCTGGCGCACGACAGGACACAGCGCCGCGCTGAGTCGGCTTTCGACAAGGGCCGTCGAGGATCACTTGACCCCTGGGCAGCGCAATTTCTTGGTCTCTGGCGACGATGATGGCGTCCTCAAGTGAGTGATGATGTCCAAGAGAGGGGCCGAGTGCTGCAAGGACGATGCCTTAGTCGATACTGCCGCAGGATGTGGGATCTGCGGACGCGGGAGTGCGTCAAGGAGCTGAAGCACCATACGGACTACATCTCTGGTTTGACTTTCGGCAGCGGCGACAACAGCAATGTGATGTTGGCGACATCAGGCGACGGGACCCTAAGTGCAGTGGATCTTCGGAAGAAGGGAAAGGTACAGATGCATGCTGCTCATTTGGTCGCCGCCGATTCTGGTGCGAGCGCATCCCTTGTCCGGAAGTTGACTGGGATTGTCTGAAACCGCTACAGCTGCTGGGCCACTCTGAGCACCAGGAAGATGAGCTCGTGAGTGTGGCAGTCATGAAGCGCGGGAAGAAGGTGATCTGCGGGACGGGCGGGGGCGTGCTTCACATCTTCAGCTGGGACAGATGGGGCGACTGCAGCGACCGCTTCCCGGGCCATCCTAGCTCCGTGGATGCTCTGTGCCCCTTTGACGAGGACACGCTCTTCACGGGCAGCTCTGATGGGCTCATTCGCTTTGTGAACATCTTGCCCAACAAGCTGCTCGGAGTTCTGGGCAACCACAAAGACCTTCCGGTGGAGGGCCTCTTCAGGGGCCCTGGCCTGACGAAGGTAGGCAACAAAGCGCCGTCCCGGCACAAGCGGAATGGCCGGCCTTATTGGGAGCTTCATGGCCGGCCTCCCTGGGAGCTTCATGGCCTTCCTCACTGGGATCTTCATGGCCGGCCTTGCTAACGCGAAGGTGACACAGGGCGCCGTAGACGGATCGGGGCAGCTGTCTGCGAATCGAGTCTTGGCCAGCTTGAGCCATGACGACATCGTGCGCATCTGGGACCTAAAGGACTTTTACGACGAGACGGAGGAAAGCAGCGACGAAGGCGGCAATCCAGGAGCCGCCGCTGTCGCTGGAGATGAGCCTGATGGTGATAGTGATGGTGAAGGTGCTGGCGAGCGCGTCGAAAGCGATGCGGATTCTCCGAAGGGTATGAAGCACAGTGAAGATGGCGATGACGATGATGACGATGCCGACGATGCCGACGATGCCGACGATGCCGACGATGCCGACGATGCCGACGATGCCGACGATGCCGACGATGACGTGGGCGAGAAGGAGGAGGAGGATGAGGAGAATGCGGATGACAAGGATGATGATGATGATGATGATGATGATGATGATGATGGTGATGGTAAAGACGGCGATGACAGTGACGATAGCGATGGTGACGGTGACGATAGCGAAGACGATCTGCTCCCCGGAGCGAGAGTGGCAAAGCGCTTCAAGACGGCCGCCGAAGAGTTTTACAGTGACTTGTAGCAAGCCGTTACTTGAAGCGAAGTAGGCGTCTCTGCGGCGGCACGCCTGCTTTCGCCCACAAGCAGCGCGGCAGAAGCCAAATACGAGCATGCATCCTTGCCTCACCCGTCGCAGTGTCGACGAGTGTTGTGGTGCTGAGGAAAGCTGGCCATACGGAAGAGTACGTCACACAACTTGAACTGCCGTGCGTGATCAACAGATTGATTACACAAAGGAAGGAAGTTTTGCTCCTGTGTTGTCTCTTCACTGTACACGCAAGACACCATGCCTCCTTAAATAGCAGTAGAGCTTGAGAAGCTTTGTGCATCATGCTGCAACAAGAGAGCTGTACTGCTGCCGATCAAGACAACATGAGCGACTTCATCGCTGGCGGTCGTTCAAAATGCAAGCTAGAACATGCCCAAAATGCCTACAAGGGGAGCCTGCTGCCAAGAAACACAGTCAAGGGCAGCAGGTCACTACTAGTTCCGGAGCGGATCCAGGAAGATGATGACAACGGTCACGTTGTCGGAGGAGCCACTCCTGAGCGCCAGATCTGCTAGATCACCGGCGATTCTATCGGCAAGCTGCTTCGTCACATTCGTCACGTTGTGGGATGTGATCCCCTCCTGCTGCAGCCTTGCCCACACGAAAGACACACACTCGCCGGGGCTAACGACGTCCCAGAAGCCATCGCAAGCGATCAGAACGAAGTGATCATCCTGCTGGAGGAAATGCACCTCGACCTCGGCCTCGGAGCTCACGAGGGAGCCATCAAAACGCTGGGGATGGCCGTCCGGAAACTGCCACACCTCAGGTTCGGGCACGGGCGTGTCTAGAGTGAAATTCTTGAAATCCGCATCCCCGATCGCACGGCTGACCGCGAGCTGGCCACAGACCCTGTAGATGGTCACCACCCGGCACTTCTGCGAGGCCTTATCTCTAATCGTCGGATCTCGGAGGTCCATTCTCCGCAGCTGGCCAAAGAACAGGTCCGTCTCCGTCGTCACCCAGCCCCCGCAGGCCTCAATGCGGGCGCGCTCATCCGGTCTCCCCGGCGTGTGAGCCTCGGTCAGCTTGTGTGCCAGCTGGCCGCGAGACAGAATCGCCCCCGAGTCCCCCATCAGCCCGATCACCAGGTGCCCCCCCGCCATCAGCGCGACGATTGCCGTGGAGCCGGACTCGTCCAGTGTCTGCGCATTCGCGTACGCCTCCTCCACCGATATCAGTGCCTGCTTCAACGCCCGCTCCGCGGATGCACCCGTCGGAAGAGGTTGCTCGCCCGCGTCATGCTCACTGGGCAGGAGGCCTTCGCTGCGGAAGGCCTCCTTGAGGTGGTGCGAGAGCTCGTCACGCAGAAACTCTGCACAGCGACGGCCACGATGACCATCGAAGATGGCCCAGAGGCCGACAAACCGCTCCGTATCGCCGAGATAGCCCTCGGTCCCTCGAAACCTTTGCCACCGCCCGGAGTCTACACACAGGCGCTCCAGCTCCACAAGAGTATCCTGGTTCTCTACGCGAGGCCCGATGAGAGAAGTACTTCCGCTGAGCCACTGCCAATCGTAGCCGTGCGTCCACGCGTTCTTTGCAGCATCCTCCAGGGCTTCGTCCATGCCGCCGCCTTGCATCTCCATGTCGAACATCCCCTCGTCTTCGGTGTGCATCATGTCGCTGCTGTCGTCCTCGCCGTCTTGGCCGTCTTTGCCGTCTTTGCCGTCTTTGCGCCGCAGCCTCTCCGCCTCTGCCTTCATGAGGCGCCGCCTCGCGGGCGGAATGTACTTGCCGGTCGGCTTGATCGGTTCCGCACTCGGCTTCGGCAGGGGCGCCAGGTTGGCCAGGCTTCCGCCCGGACTTGGGGTCGCCATCGGTGCTGCGCCGGCGTCGAGGCCTTGGGCAGCGTCGAGCTGCGCCTCCGCCATCTGCCAACCTCCTCCAGAGGCCAGGGGATCGGTGGGCCGCGCGGCAGGCCTGTCGGTCTCTTGGCTCGAGAGCTCTGCTTCGGGGTTTTGTCCGAACTGCAGGCTCAGCTTCGGTCCGAGACCTTCGTCGCCCAGGCTGAAGGCGGAGAACTTTGCCGGATTGGGTAGCGACTCCACCTTCTTCCGCGGTACCGGCACGGGCGGCGTGGCGTCCCGCGGAGCCCGAGACTGCAGCAGCGGAGGCCGCTCCTCGACCCGGCCGCAGCGTCGGCTTCGGAGCGCACTCTTGTAGTCCCCATGTCCGAAGCCCAGGCCCCAATCGATTTCCTGACCGCCGAGCTCGTCGTCAATCGACGCGCTGAGCAGGGCGGCGCTCGGAGCGGCAATGCTTTCCTCCAGGAGGCTAGCGAGCGAGCGGTGGAAGGCAAGCAGCCAGTCGTTCACGTCGTCCTGCGACGTGGCCCCCAGGAGGACTTGGCTGGCGGTCTTCCTCCCCGGCTTGATGTAGCTCAAGCAGAGGACGTGGAGGCGCTCACTCTGGTGGGGAAACGACGTGATTCGGGACACGAACTGAATCGAGAGGCCAGCCTCAAGGACGCGATCGGCTTCGTCCTGCTGATCCTCGCCCGCGCCTCTCCGCTGCCGAAAAACACCGTCCTCAAGCTCGAACCAGCGCTTCTGCCAGTTCGAAGACACCTGGGGCGCAAAGACTGCCAGGTAAGCCCCCGCCTCACGCGCTTCCCCACGGCCCCAACCCACCTCGTCCACGGCCCGCCCGTGCCGCGTCGGCGCCATGCCAGTTTCTGTGGTGTTTCCGCCGACGAGCCGTCAGCTTCGGCAAACCCATGCTTTCTCTGCACGAAGCTCCAGAGCACACTGTGAGGAAACGCGCGGGGAAGAGGGCAGACGCACCTCGGAAAAGGTAGCCGGTGTGCTTGGGCTTCATGTGCTGCTGGTAATGGCGCATCTCGCGCGGCTCCAGGAGGCTGCTCGCCATCTTGGGGGCCACGATCTCGTCAGCAGCGACCCGCCTGGCCACCTGATACATGTGGCGGTCCACGGGTATCGGGAAGGGCGCCGCGGCGGGCGCTCCTACGTCCTCGTCCGCGGCCAAGCGGACAGAGGCGAGATCGCCATCAACGCGGCGATGCGGCTCGCGATGCGACTGCACTGTACTCGAGCGCTGCACAGCAGCGATTCGGAGCGGGACAACGCGAAATCGCGCGAGGAGGACAACTCGGGAGAGCTGCCGGTCCGCTTCTGTTGGCGGCGTCCGTGGAACTCGAGAGAGTGAGCAGCTTGCTGGGGGTCAGCTGACCGGCCGCGGGAGTTCAAACTTCAAATGCGACACTGTGTGAAGGAGAAATCACCTATTTCCTCGTAGTAAAGGAAATGACTTCCCTGATAGCCTCAAA
>JAAMXY010001787.1:0-17762 GCA_019677205.1 Pinguiococcus pyrenoidosus
GTCCATGGCGATGATAAGCCGAAGAAAAAGCTGTGCTGATGCCGATGCCGGGCGAAAATCACTTGAGACGCGCAAGATCACTTACGGCGCAGATCATCGCCAAACTTAAAGTCGAAGCACTTAAGTGATCAATCTAAGTAACGGCTAAAAAATATCGAAAAATGGCCATTCATTCGAGCGTTACTATGACTTTCGAAAAATCACTTTTGCCCACCTCAGCGGGGGGAAGGCGATGCATGGGGGAAGTTGTGGGATTGATGGGCGATGCGGAAATTAATTGGGTGGAGCGAGCGGAGAACCGCGATATGAGTGGTTAGAAGAATACGGATTCTTGCTGTCGCCATAATTCATGGACCCAAAGTTTCAAAGTTTCTGGCCTCAAGATTAAAATAACATTGATCAGAGGCTTAGAGCTGTTTTCCCAGGATTATATATCAGCTGCTAGCTTCGAACATATTCTAAATTATAAATTATGTGATATAATATAAATATATTACATAATATAATAATCTAAAAAGCTTTTCTGATTAGGAGTTAGGTGGAGCTCCAATGCCCATAGACCGAGTGGCGTCAAGTTGGGAGAGCGCCGCCCCACCACAAGCTTTGACTGTCGCCAGTGCGCCGCTGCTGCCCACGTGGACGCGTGGGGGGAGGGCGCGGCTCGGTCAGACGCGCTTGTCGCAGCGATTCCGCAGCCCAAGAGGTTCTCCGGCACCGGTTTCTTGGACTTTTTCCCGGGCTTTTCCCCGCGACACATCCGCCAAAACCTCCGTTTCGCCGCTGTTTCGCTGCGGCTAGCCTTTGTGGATGTCCGGCATGCACCGAGGAGGCGGGCGGTCCAACCGAGGCTCTCGCAACCGGAACAAGAAGAACTTCCAACGTAATTCCAATGGTAAAGATTCTTGGAGGGCCAGCCGGATCCGCCAATGCTGCTGATGTGAAGCCACTGCTTGGGCCGTCGGACGGACAGGGCATCGAGGGAATGGGGGCAGCAACGACCTGCTGCGGCACCTGCACAAGGAAGCCGAGCTGGAGGCCCACACCGCCAGGAAGGATGTGCCGGGCATCAGCATGATGGTCGCGGCCAACTTCACCGGCTTCAACGGCCTGATCTCAGGTGCGCCAGCAGGAGTACCCGGATACGGGAAAGGTCAGGAGATCCAGCGGTTGACGAAGCTGACGCGAACGACTTCGGGGGGCAGTGGGCCATGATGGGAGACTGCGCTTCTTGGATATCACGGCCAAGGACTTCGTGTACGAGGAGGACCTCGGCGGAGAGGGCCACTACGTGTTCTTCGAGCACCCGTTCCTCTTCGTGGGCTTTGACAAGGAATCGCCGCTGATGCCCGGCGTGCCCGTGGGCATGCTGGGCGTCTACAACGTAGAAGCGCAGCCGCTGGCCCGGAAAGACTTGATCGTCAATGAGGCGACGCCGTTCGCGCACTCGTCTAGAATCGCCGCCATCACAGTAGGAGGGGCGCTGCTCATCTCCGGCGGCGCGGACGGAATTGTGCGCCTGTGGAAGTTCGACGACGCGGCGGGGACCTTCGTCTTCTGGCAGAACCTGATCGGGCATGTTCGCCCAGTCACGTCGCTGTGCTTTGTTGGTACGTCCTCCGCCCGGTGAAGATCGCATCTACGCCCATGCGCAGGGGTTTCGAGGCGCGCAGCGCGTGCTGCGCGCTGATGAAACAAACCTATCATGCAAAGAAAGAAATCGTCTGAGGGCCCCGAGAGCGTACTCCCTGAAAAAGGCTCTGAACGGACGGACCTCCTCGCTTTGCTTCGCAGAGAGCGACGGCGGAGGGATGCTGTGGTCGGGGAGCGAAGACCGCACGATAAGAATCTGGAACATCACGAGCTCCGGCGCGCAGTGCGTGGACATGAAGAGCGCCGGGCGACGAAACGGAGACGATCCAGGGGGACACTCGCTTGCCGGTACGCGCGCACGCGACACAAGTTGAGATAGCGATGCTCGGCAGCTCATCTTTCGCTCACGCTCGCGCGCAGTGACAAGCTTGAAGCTTGTGCCGGGCACACCTCCCTTCATCTTGAGCGCTGGAGTGGACCAGAAATTGATCGTTTGGAACGCGACAACGAACGAGTACTGCGGCGGCACGGAATGCGGCGCCGCCATCCAAGAAGTGGAGCTTGGGACGCTGCCAGATCCCACTGCGGACGGAAACGTCCTCAACTGCCTCTTTTTGTCATGCAGAACAGGGGACTTTCAGGTATGTGCCCGACCACCTAAGACTCAGGAAGCTTTTGAAGAGTTGAAGCTTGGGCCCCTGCGGAAATCTCATCTCTCCGGGACGGCGACATGCAGATTCGGGAATGGGATTCCGACCTGACGCTGCGGATCAGCACGACTCGACGCTCCGGTAATCGAGGGATTGCCCATTCCTTTGGGTGCTCCACCTTGGTGGTAAGGAGTCAGCCTTCTCTCTACTGTGTCGTTTAGGACGTGTTCAGACGCACTCCTGCTCATCCGCTTCCTTTCTGACTGCACCAAGGTGCCGGAGCATGGCCAGTTCTACTCTGCCGGCCGCGACGGGAAGATCATGGTATGGAATGTGCGACAAGACCGTGTCTAGTGCAGGCAGATGCAGCACCAGCCTTCATCGTAAAGCCTTCTCCTTCTCCTTCTCCTTGTCCTTTTTTCTCTTTATCATCATCATCATCATCATCATCATCATCATCATCATGCCTTTTTTTTCTTCCATATCTTCTTCCATTGCGCCTAGAATGCTTCTTCGCAATTCGGCGAGCTCTTGTGGCACTACGCGACTGCCGACAGGCGTTGAACTTCTACGTCGGGCCTGGGTAGGCCGCCCCACGGCAATCGCCAGTCGTATCCTGTCGACGGATCCAGAAGCGCCACGCGGTTTCTTTCACTGATCCACTCATACGTCGGGAGTCCGTCCACTTTCCCGGCGGCCACCATGACGTGGTCCACGTCCAAGCATATCGCTCGCGCCGTCTCCTTGATGTCTTCCACGGTGATGGAGTCGATGCGCTCGAACGCCTCCGCCGCGGGCATGCGTCTGTCGTACGCGAGCATCTGACGGCCCAGCTCTTCGGCGATGCGCTCGAAGGTCTCGGTGGTGGCCAGGTGCACCGACTTGAGGTTCACCTTCGCGCGGTACAGCTCCTCCTCGGACACATCGTAGGCGAAGCGCGTGTAGTGCCGGATGATGGCCTCCATCATCGCCGGCAACACCGGCTCTGGCACCGGGTCCCTCGTCATGTCGCGCGGATCGGCCTTGAGGTACAAGCCGAAGACCCCCGTGTCTTTGTAGGAGATATTCGTCGCGTTGCAGTTGTGGAGCAGGCCTCTCGCGCCCACCTCCGAGAAGAAGGGCGTGACGTGCACCGGCGCAAGACGGTCATACTGGGTGCCCATCATGTCCTGCATGAGCTGCAAGGGCAGCGCGTACGGGCTCCTCCATCCGGCGCCCTCGAACGCGAAGGCGATGTGGCACAAGTCCTGCTTCTCGAGGTCCTGGCGCCGCTCTCCCGGGGTGAAGACGGCCGTGCGGAAGTTCGCCGCGGTCTCCAGCTTCTCCGGCGACTTCTCGCCCTCCAAGGTGTTGAAGGCGGGCTCGGCATCCGGCACCGCCCAGGGCTCGAAGTACTTCTTGGCCAGCGCCGTGAATCGCTCGTGGTCCACGGAGCCGGCGCCCACGATGGTGATCCGGTCGGGCGTGTAGTGCGTCTTGATGTAGGTGTGGATGTCCTTCCGGGAGATGCTCTTGATGTTCGCGATGGGGCCCAGAATCGTGAGGCCGAGGCCCTGGCCAGAGAAGGCCACGTCGTGCAGCTCGTCCATGGTGTACTCCTCCATGCTCTTGTTCACGTGCTCCATCTCCCGCAGGATGACGCCCCGCTCTCTCTCGATGGCGCCGCTCTCCAGCTTGGAGTTCAGCAGCAGATCCGACAGCACATCTAGCGCCCACTCCGTCTTGTCCTCCGTGGTCTTCATCCAGTACACGGTGGACTCTCGAGACGTATACGCGTTCACGTGCGCGCCGTTGTTCTCCACTTCCTCCTCCAGCGAGGCCTTACTCCTGCGAATCGTGCCCTTGAAGGCCAGGTGCTCCAGGAAGTGCGCCACGCCGCTGGTCTCTGGCGTCTCGTAGCGAGAGCCCGCGTCGATCCACACGCCCACGGCCACCGTGGCCGCTGGGATGGTCTCCGAAGCCACGCGGAGGCCAGTCGGGAGGTTGGTGATCTTGGTCTCGGGCACCCACGCGCCATGCGCCGCCCTCCGCACGCCGCCCGCGGACGTCAGCTGACGAGCGGCGCGGACGAGAGGGGACACGCGCATCTTGCTCGCGCTGTGTTTACGCAGAGAACGACGCCGTCTTGTGGCGGAAATCGGCGGATGAACTTCGAGAAATGGGATCTGAACTTGACTGTATATACTCCGAGAGTCCCCTACTACTACAGAGACACGGTTGCGCTGTGATCGACACGATGGCCGAGCGGTCTAAGGCGCTGTGTTAAGGAGCTTGTCACCTTGGTGAGAAGCTCGATTCCGCAGTCTTCGGGCGTGGGTTCGAATCCCACTCGTGTCACCCCTTCTTTTTGCCTTTTTTCTTCCCGAGGCAATCTTCCTTCTTATCTCCATCCTCCGAAGCATCTTCGTAAAGTGGCCGCAAGCAACCACGATCAACCTCCGTCTCTGTCTCCTCCGTAGTCTCTGTCGCGCAACTCAAATCCCCGCCTTTGAGCGCCGCACGATCATGAAAGACGGCGTAGTATGGCGTCTACTACGCACCACTGGGCTCATCTGGGCTCTTGTGAGGCTGTGCGCGTCCGCAGAGCCCAAAGTGCCCTTCTGCCGCAAGGGCCACGGCGCCGCAGTCGCGCACTTCGGCGCGCAGGGCTACCAAATGCTGGTTTTCGGCGGAAAAGGCCACGACTGGCGCATCGCGAGCAAGGGAACCGTGTTCCTGAGCGACCTGTGGGCTCTGCAGATGGAGCTGGACGACGATCTGGACTCGGTGGCGACTTTCCATTGGACGCAGCTCAAGCCCCCGGGCGCCATACCCGTTTCTCGCTGGAAGATGGCCATGTCAGGCGCGAATTCGTCGCGGGCGGTGGCCGTGATGGGCGGCGATCACCACCAGAGTGCCAAGGTGAATCGCAATGACACCTGGTTCTACTGGCCGGCGCTCAACCGGTGGCAGCCTCTCCATGCCATTGGCGAGCAGCCGAAACCTCGGCGCGCGCACATCGCCCTGGAGACGCCCAGCGGCCTTCTGGTGCATGGCGGCAAGTTCTCCGGCAAGCAGTGCCTCGCGGATGTGCGGATCTTGACGGTGGAGTATGACGCGCAGGGCATCAGCAGCGACGTCGCGCCCTCTTGGAGAGCGGGCGCCTCGTTCCCGGACAAGTGCCGCTGGGGAGCTGCTGCTGCCTTGCTCCGAATAGGGGAAGACACGCGTCTGGCACAGCAAGGGGATAGGTATGCAATAGAGAAGGCAGTTGGGAACGGGACGGCGACGGTCATGGCGCTCTTCGGCGGGCGACGCGTGCGGAAGGATGACGCCTACCACTACTACGACGACCTCTGGTTCTACTACCTGGAAGAGGACCGATGGGAGTTGGGCAATCCGGACCGCGGGGCACGGCCGCAGGCAAGGGACCACCACTCCATGAACTACGTCGCGGACACCAAGACGTTGTACGTCTTTGGCGGTCGGCTTGCCGAAAGCGCGGAGGCCAGCAGCGTGCTGAACGACCTCTGGGCCATCCCGCTCCGGGAGGTGACGGTCGATGGCCATGTTCGTGTGCAAGCAGGGTCGTGGCAGAGGATAGAAGCTGCCTCCTCGATCCCGCAGTCTCGCTTTCTGCACACCGGTAGCGTCTGGTACGGCCCGAACGGAACGAGTGACGGCGCTCTGGTCATCTTTGGCGGAGAGCACATCAAGAAAAGCGGTGGGAACCCGAAGCTCAACGATGCCTGGCTCTATCTACCGAGCAAGCAGATCTGGACGGTGATAAGCGTCAACGGATGCAACGCGGGCGACGACGGCTACCCACGGGGGCTGAGCATCAGTATGTCGCTTTTCGAAGCCTTTGCCGCCGTGATCCTCGTGGCCGGGATTAGTTGGTTGGTTTGTCAGCAGTGGGCTCATCGGCGGGAATATTCACCCATCGAGGACGAAGACGAAGAGTTCTAGGGCGGGTATCAAATGCCGAGCGGATGATGCCTCAAACAATTTGACGCGTGATGCTGGACGCGGGAGCGCCAGATAACCGGGAGACTGTGAGAGACTCTTCTTCCGACGCCGCGGCGAAAATTTTGGTGGACTCGACAACGATCCACTCGTCCCTGGACAAGGTTGGATCGGGGACGTCTCTACGTAAGTATGTACTTAGGTATGTAGATATGTCAGCAAATAAGCAGCTGAAGACGTATTAACACATCAGGTGGATAGATATGTAAGTTTATCCTTTCGTTCGTCCCCGCTCTCGAAGTTGCTGCAGCTTGCTGGTCGTCAAGGCTGACAGATCAACGCTCCTGTTCACGATGCCGGACGGGCCTTGCAGTCTCTCTATTTGCTGTGCTTCCGAAGCTGGCAGCGCCGATCCGGTCTCCTCTTTCTCAGCCGGCATTGCCAGGGGCCCAGACCTCGGATGTGTCCGGGGTCTGCCGCTGCCGGTAGTGCGCAGAACCCGCGTCAGGTCCACCGACTGGGCCGTGCCGGGCCTGGTTGGGTCCTCGCCCTCTGTTTCGCTGTCCGACTCCCCACGAGCGGAGAACTCCTGCGATATCATCTGCTGCTGAGCAGTATCGCTCACTGCGTCGTCGTACGTGGGGAGATCT
Organism: Pinguiococcus pyrenoidosus; assembly: GCA_019677205.1. NCBI lineage: Eukaryota > Pinguiophyceae > Pinguiochrysidales > Pinguiochrysidaceae > Pinguiococcus > Pinguiococcus pyrenoidosus. Next base: position 6,836 of record JAAMXY010001787.1, read on the forward strand.
TGTGCGTCGTCGCCGTCCTCCACACCCGCAGCCTCCTCGCTCAGCTCCCGCTCCGCCGCCATTTGCCACCGGTAGGCCAACGTGTCCTTCACGTCCTGGGCGCCCTCTTCGTCGTGCTCAGCGGCGCTGCCATCTACAGCGCTCCGCTCTTCTGTCGTATCGACGTTGACGTCCAGCCGATCGAGCGGACGCCACTCCGCCTTGACTTGGCTGCGAAGCTTGTCGCTTGCCGGGCGCTCGTCGAGCAAGGCTTGCAGCTTCTGCAGGTGAGCTCGAGAATTCTCCACCAAACAACGCGCCCTTCCTCCAGGAACACGCCGCGTCGTTGGCGCCTGCGGACTGGGGCTGGCGTCCCGGCTGCGGAGAACCCGCTGCACCCGCGCCCGGCTGCTCTGTCCCGAGCCAAGCGGTGCGGGGCCCAGCGACAGGCCCAATGCCGCCGTGCCATGCGGTCCAAGCGTCGCAGCTCTCTGCAGGTAAGGGTACCGATTCACACCCCTCGTCGCCTCCGCCACAGAGAAGACATCCGGTCGCAGTACGTTCACCGTGCCGGGCAGCTGTGGTGCAACACGCGGTCCCGGTCAGATGAGTCAATGGGCTGAAGAGACGCTGCGGTAGGTCGACTTGCATGTGCACCTCGTCTATCTCATCTTTCCACACCGGCTCGTCTTCCTCAAGCTTCTCGATCTCCTCCGCGTCGCCATACTCCTCCTAAGGCGCCCAAGCGTCAGAGCGGGCTGCAGCTTGGGCAAAGCACGTGAGAACCCCGGGCTGCACCTGCCGCTTCCGAAGCTTGCTTTCCACATCCGCCACCTCCGGCATGAGGATCAGGTCTGTCAATCGCCTCATCTCCTCATAAAACCCTTCCTTGTCCTGCATCTCGCTGGGAAATCAGCCAAAAGCCGAGGGAAAGAGCTTTCTACTCGCGAGAAACGCACCTCGGGAGCACTTTGGAAGGGCGACAACAGCGCTTGCGCCCGGACTTTCAAGTGCTTCGAAGGCGGGGCCCTCGGGAGCCGGAAGCAGTCCTCCATTGCTTGCTTAATGCCGACTTTCTCAAGAAAACGCGGCTTTTGGCGCTGACATAATCCGGATTTCCGGATTTCAAACGAACACGAGCTACACAGGATCGAAAAGCATTGGTAAGCAGCCTCGAAATGGCGTCTCCAGATCTTCGCCCCGGACGCGCGTTTGGGCCGCCTGAGCGGGCATTCGATGCCGATGGAGGCCACCGGACGGATGTCGGCCCTGCTGCCTGGCCTCTCACGCGTGGAGAAGCGCCCGACGCCCGCCATTTCGTCAGCTGACCGATGTGAGCGCCGTTCGATAGCAGGGACAACGGCATGGAGGGCGTCTCGGACGGGATTCTCCGGCCGCAGGCCACAGAACATCAAGAGAACGTGGCTGAAGCCGCGTCTGGAGACACTCAGAATGAGCGGAGGACACTTGGCGAGCGACAGAGGGCCTCGGAGCGCTCTGGCCACATCGAGGCCCGCGCGTCCATCCCCAGCCGCAGCGCTTTCGTAGATGTTCCGCGAGCGCCACTGGCGATTTCGGCCAGTCACCCAAGCCGCTTCGCCGGCCCGAGCCAGCGAAGCCGATGCCAGTGCTTCTCGTACGATAAATGTCCGCACTGGCCCCGGATCGACGCCTTCTGGCATCGAGTTGGCGGGCCGTCAGTGGCGGATCTCGGTCTCTCAGAGCAGCAGAGGCGCTCCGCTTCCGAAGACTTCACTTTTGGCTACCAAGGACTGCGAGAGAAGATCCTGCGCCTCGTCGGCGATCTGCTGCCGGAGTATGGGAGCGATCCGGCGCAGCTTGAGCGAGCCATACGCCGCAGGAGGCGGGGCGCCGAGCCCTCCGACGATGTGAGCTGGGCGGAGCTGCCCGAAGCGGCATCGTCCGCGGCGGATCTGTGCCTCGATGACATCACTATCCGAAGTCCGGGGCTGGCGGGCGTCGACGGCAAGATGTTCTCGGAGCCTCCCGCGCTGGTCCGCACGGGAATCCAAATGGAGCCCAAACCTCGTCGGCCGCGGCTGACGGGGACGGACGATCAGGAGACGCCGCCCGACGACAATGCAATCCGCTGCCTGCCGGAGATTGCCCCTTCTGGGCCGTCCGAGAAGGGTCGTCCAGTCGCGAGGCGGCGATACAGCAAGGGGCAGGCCTCCCTGGCGGCGACGTTCCTCCGCAATCCCCACGGACTTCCGCCTTGTTCGATGCCCAGCAGGACCAGTCCGAGCCTTCCCGATCGGCTGCGCCGCTTCGGGAACGCTGCTGCGCACTTGGTGCAGAGCCTGCTTGGCGGAGGCGCCCTCCCATGGCAAGCGCAGCTTTGTGCGCGCGCTATCGAGGATGTGGATGACAGAAGGATGATCTCAATGTTTGAACGGGCCGACGAAGACCTGCGCCTGCACATGTGCCGACAGCTCACGCGCCTGCGGCGCTTCCTGCACGTGGAGAACGAGAGGCAGGCGGCTGCGATTCATGGCGTTCGAGATAGCTGGGCTGGCGGACAGGAAGTAACGGACGCGGTAAAAGCGAGCGAGGACAAGGTGGAAGGGCTGCGGGCGATGCTGGGCGACTTCGAGAGCAGGGAAGTGATGCGCGTGGCAAGGCAGGAAGCCCGGTGGCGGCAAGAAAGCGACGCATTGGAGGTTGAGTATGTGTTGGAGGAGCTCCGCGCTCTGCAGGAGACTGTCCAGTGCGGCGTTGATATGGGCAAGCGACAAAGGATGCTCCGCGAGAAAAGCGACTTTCTCAAGCACCTTTGCGTGCAGAACAAAGCGCACTTGGAGAGGTGGCAGCGAAGGGAGGCGGCCTTTGTGTGGCTGTCCACGTTGACAAGACTTCAGGCAATGAACCGGCAGAACAGAGCTGCGCTTCATGGCTTTCAAGCGGAGTGCAAGGTGCTTCGGCGCACCCTCCATCAGAAGCTGGCCGAGAACGAGGCAAGCTCTCAAGTCGCCTACGACAGGATTTGTGACCGCATGCACTCTCAGGAGAGGCTCTTCGAGGAAGAATATTTCAGGAGCTTTGCGTTCGTCGATACTGCGCTGCGAGAGGGGCTTCTCGACGCAACCCTGAGAGCGTGCAGCAGCACCGCGACGCTGCCTCGTGCTCTCGAGCATCTTGAGCAAGAGAGCAACGCTCTCCAGCGTTATGAGCTGCGATCTCGATCAGCAACGTCCTGGTTTCGCAAGGCCCGGAAGCGGCAAAGCAGCTGTGTTGGCCTGTATCACCCGACGCTGGGGGACACCAAAGCGAAGCTAGACAGATGGCTGATGAGGATTCGCGAGGAAGCGGGAGGCGAGCTTGCGAACAAGCTTCGCCAGGCCAAGGTGCAGCTGCAGGAAGGAATACTTACGATGCGCTCGCGTCAGCGAAGCCACTTTGACACAGAGACGCGTCGCGTGCGGGCAATGACCAGGCGGGAGACTCGGCGGATCAGCATGCTGATGAGGTGGTACGCCGATTTTCGACAAGCCAGCTTCTCCCTCGACTGTGCTCTCGTAGAGCACTTTCGAAGCGAGCTGCGCAGCGTCGAGGAGAACGTCGCCCAGATGCCAGCGCTTTCGCAAAGCTACGCGCAAGGCGTCGAGGCTGCCGTCGGCAAGATCCTGGATGAAGTCGATTCCAAGATCGAGCAAGGGGTGAGCGACATGCTTCTTCGTGGGAAGACCGTGCTTGAGGAAGGACGCCGAGAAGCCGAGAGGCTCCAGTTCTCAATCGACGACGCGAAGCTCTTTGCGAAATCGGAAGCCCTACAAAGCGTCCACATTGCAGAGATGGAGCGTGAGCTGGCTTTCGAGAGGCTCCAGAAACTGGTGGTAGACGCGTCCGAAGGCATCACTGTTGAAGTATCGTCCGTACTAAGAAACGGGCTGGCGCTGCTCTCCGACCATGCCTCGAGCACATATCAAGACATGCTTGAGGGCGCCAAGCAGGACCTTGTTGTATCCAGAGCCTTGCACGCGTCCATGAAACGCAAACGTGACGAGTATTGGCAGAAAATGGACGAGGAGTTTCGTGTCGAGGTTCATCACATGCTTGATACTTTTACCAAAGACGAGTGGGAGGACATGCACGCCTTTCTTTCTCAGGAAGGTGATGCAGCATCGGCAAAGGAAACATCGAGGCCGAGGGAACCGCTGGTTCCATCATCTCGGCGGAGTGACAAGCCGGCGGAAAGCACGTTTCAGCATGTTGTTGCGGCTGTGCTTGAGAGCCTTCCCCAAGACATACAAGCGTGCACGGCGTCGGAGATCTTGGAGGTCATGAGAGCCCAGTTTGACGAAGACCAACAGCAGAAGCATTGGTTCGGGGCATGTTGCCGGATGCTGTTATGCCATCGGTCGTCCCCGAGTCCCCTGCTCGACTATGACGTTCCTCTGGAGTATCGAAATGCCGAGATCGAGCAGGCATGCAACGCCATCGCCACAGCCGAGGCCATACAGATATTGCGCTGCGTGCGCTTGACCTTTGAGCACTTGGAGCACGGGCGCACGCTGCGCGAGGGCACTACGATATCACAGGATATGCTTCCGCGGCTTCTTCGTGGTAGCAGCGTGCTGGTACATCTGACGCCAGCCGATGCCACGGTCCTGTCCCTCGTCTATTCCAGAGAAGCCGACGAGGACGGGCGGATCTGTTGGGACGACGGAGCTTTCCTGCAGACCACCAGAACGCTGTACTACGGACTGCTGCTCGCCTCGCACCAGATCGTGCAGGGGAAACGCTTCTCCTTCTGGGCTAACGCATTTGAGGAAAGTATGGAAGCCGTCGAGGATGGAAGCCTGCACATCCTGCACACGCTGCGCAGCGCGTTGAGCAAGCTGGCATTCTTGCCAAAGCCTTGGATTGTGCGTTGTCTTGGGTATGCGCTGCAGCCAAACGTACCCGAACTGGATTCGTGGATCCCCCCCGAGGAGAAGGTAGGCGCGTCTACCAAGCCCGTGGCCATGGCGAAGGGGAAAGGAGATGCAGAGGTGTCTGAAGAAGGGGCCGGCATCACCGCAAGTGTCACCGAAGAGGCCAGGCAGGAGCTCCAGTCCCGAGAGATCATCTTCTCCTCCTCCGTCTCGCCAGGCGATGCTTCCAAGCGCTTTGCCGCCGCGCTTCGCATGATCCTGTCGTCGAAGCATTTGTGTGCAGAGGCCAAGGAAAGGCAGACGTGGACCCATCTTCCAGTCCCTCGGCAGTGTCGCTCGTCCGTCTTTGTCAGTCCAGAGCTCGCCGCAACCTCAAAGACCGTGAACATCTGGAGGGCCGAGAGTCCCGATGCAGGTGACAATACGTCGCCGAGGAGCGGCATGCGCGGCGGCAACGAGCATCCCGGCGGCGAGGTCGACGGGGTCGCAGCGTCGGGAGCACAGCAGATGTCTCCGGACGTCAACGTTTGGGTCAATGGCGAAGACAACAGCATCCAAACAGCCAGCACAACTCATCCGTCGCCGAGCGACGACATGACCAAGTACATGATGCGACCTGCCTTGATGGTGCGCCCTGCCTTCACCACCCCGATCACGGCAGACTTTCACGAGGCGTGGGGCCCGACGCTAAGCAGATTGCATGTTCGCTCACCGGATGCCGACTCGGCCATCGACTCCTGCGAGGTTCTGCTTGTCTGGGATTCTGGGCATTCCGATCGGGGCGCCCCGGTCCAGTTGGAGACAACGGTTCCGGTGGGATTCGTCGCTCAGGCATGGTTTGCGCGCAATGCGAGGCAGTGGGGGATCGGCTTCGTGGCTGCGTGCTTGGCCCTGGCCCTCTGCGACGCAAAAGTCCCCAACGACGCAGACAGCCTTGATTTCGATCTACCCAAGCCCTTTGGCGCCAGCTCCTTTGGAAGCGGCAGCTGTAGCGTGCAAGAGGCCGAGTTTAGGCTCGAGGAAGCCGAGCGAGTGTTGGACATCCACACGAAGGTCGCAGAGCGAATTCTGGAGCTGAAGTTGCGAAGCGATCTCTCTCAAGACAGCGACGAACATGGCCATCCTGGTGACGCTAGATGCTCGTGGTCGGCGCACATGATTCGCAGACTTGGACGGGTCGGGAGCCTGCGCAGGAGACGCCGAACGAGCCAGATGAACGAGTGGGAGGCACACTTTGCGGGCGTGCTCCTGGATGTCGTTGGGATGCGTGCGCATGCTCTGCACATGCAACGGCAGACGCTGCTGGATGCCCTGTCGCGGCTGTCGGGTGCTGTGAGGCAGAGGCGGCTGGAATTGGACAGCAAAGTGCAGCAAGTCCTCTGCGACTGGCGCCGGGCACGAGCTCGGGAAGAGCAATCCTTTCGGGACCTGCGTGTATACCTTGATCAGATTGAAGAGAGCAAAGAAGACGGTCGCTGTGAGGCGCCCGAAGAAGGGCAACGGAGAGAGACGGAGCCGTCGCCGATCTTCGAAAGCTCCTCTGCTGGTTCGCTGCTGCGGGAGGAGGAGAGCATCGAGGATGCTGACGCGGAAGCGGAAGATCATTTGAATGGCGGCAACCGTCCCGCTTTGAAGCAGGCACGGCAAGCTGTGAGACACGAGCGCGAAGCTATAGATGAAATAGAGATTCCCGAATGTGCTGACAGCTGCCGCGGAGACGCTAGCGAAGCAGAGCATGATTCTTCACAAGAGGATTGCGAGATACTCGGTCCTGCAGACGCACCGAGCAATGGCCCCATAGTCGGCGGTAGCTCTGGGGATGAGACGTGTGAAGCGGCAGGTGAAGTGGCGCAAGGATCAGTGGCATCTGCCTTGGATGTGGCATCTGCATCTGCAGTGGAAGTGGAAGTGGAAGAGGACTCCGACGTGCAGCGATTGGAGCAGGAGACGCTGTCAGAGGCCATCGAAGATGCATCGGACGCTCGCGCGGGGAGCAGCAGCAAGCAAGAAGATGCGCTCGAGGTCTCTTTCGAAGCGCGGCAAGGCGTGGAGGCGGCGCCAGCGTGCGGGAGAGGCGAGTTGGAAGTTGAGAACGAGGCAAGTAAGATGTAGACCGTTTGCTCGTCTAGGCATGTTGGGTCGAATACGGTCCACACAACTGCCTGCAAAGAACTTGCCATTCTGTAAGACTCTCACTCTCTCTCTCTCTCTCTCTCTCTCTCTCTCTCTCTCTCTCTCTCTCTCTCTCTCTCTCTCTCTCTCTCTCTCTCTCTCTTTCTGCCCCCCAATTCTCCACATCCCACAAGCAAGGCCCTCGCTTCCTCCTCGCCTCTGCATCAGTGTAGAATCACCTTTCGCGCGCGCTGGTGTCCTTCTCCGAGTTGCAGATTTCGGTTCGCTTCTCAGCAAGCTTCTTCCACAAGGTGTCGCGCAGCCGACGCGACACGTTGCCCGATCTTTCGACGCCGCCACAAAAAATCGCTAAACAAAATGAGAATCTCCGCTCTCGCCGCCTTCGCCTTCGCAGTCCAATGCTCCGTATGTGAAGCGGAGCCACATAGCTGCGACGCCGTGGACCAAGATGCCCCCCCCTGCGGCTGCGGCGGCTGGCGGCCGGTGGGGCAGCCTAGCACATCGCGGTCTCCAGCGATTTCCACGAGAGGCATGGCAGCAACGGCGCATCCAAAGGCCACGCAGGCAGCCTTGAGCCTACTGGAAAGCGGCGGCAGCGCCATGGACGCCGCCTTGGCGGCCAACGCCGTGCTCAGCGTGGTGGAGCCCATGATGTGCGGGCCGGGCGGCGACGTCATGGCCATGGTATGGAGCGAGGCGGAGCACAAGTTGCACGGCTACAACGGCGCTGGGAGGTCTCCGAAGAGCCTGACGTGGGAGAAGCTGCAGGGGCTGCTGGAGGGCGACTGGCTACCTGCAGGAGGGCCTCTCTCGGTCACCGTGCCGGGGGCAGTGAAGGGCTGGTGCGATTTGCATCGTGGCTTCGGCAAGGTCAGCATGGCAGAGGTGCTGGCACCGGCGATTGAGGTGGCGGAGCAGGGCTTCCCTGTGACGCCCGTCATTGCGGACATCTGGAAGCTGGACGTGAGCGAGGACGACGTCACCAGCGGCGGCGCCTATCCCAATGCGACCGCCGGCTTCTTCCAGATCTACGGCAAGGCCGACGACGCCGGGGCGACGCGCATGCCCAAGGTGGGGGAGGTGATGCGCAATGAGGCCATGGCCAACACCTTCCGTCGGCTCTCTGAACCCAGTGGCTGCGACGACTTCTACGCCGAAGGCGGGACCCTTGCCAAGAGCATCGAAGCGGCCCGGCAGGTCAGTGGCTTGCTGATCGACACGCAGGACGTCGTGGAGCACCATGGCGAATGGGTCGAACCCGTGAGCGTGACCTATCGAGACGACTACGAGGTGTTCCAGCTGCCTCCGAATCCCCAGGGCGTCGCTGCGCTGCAGATGCTCAACATGCTGGAGAACTACAACCTGAGCGCCATGGGGTTCAACTCCGCAGAGTATCTCCATGTGCACGCGGAGGTCAAGAAGCTTGCCTTCGCGGACGCGTCGGCCTTCTATGGAGACCCCGACTTCAACCAGGACATCTATCCAGACATCGTGGCAAGCCTCCTGTCCAAAGCTTACGCGAAAGAGCGCATCCAGGAAATCGACGAAAACGCCAAGAACGTAGTAGACCCGGGCGAGCCCGCCGGAGCGCGGGAGGGTTCTCCATTCAGCATGGAGGAGCTTGCCGGTGCAGATACAACCTACATCACGGCGGCGGATGCGGACGGAAACATGGTAAGCACCCTTGGCTGGCTTCGAGTAGTGCAACACACCGTATCTGAGAAACGCGGAGATAGTGATGCCCGATGATCCTGACACGAAAGTAAACCGTGCAATAGGTGAGCCTGATACAGTCCGTGTTCATGCACTTCGGCTCCGGGATCGTCCTTCCCGACCTGGGCTTCGCTCTTCAGAACCGAGGATCTCTGTTCAACAAGAAGCGCAACCATCCAAACGCCTACGCTCCGGGGAAGCGACCCTTCCAGACGATCATGCCAGGCTTCATCAAGAAGCACGGGGAGCCCTTCATGGCGTTCGGAGTGATGGGGGGCTTCATGCAGCCGCAGGGGCAGGTGCAGATCGTCTGCAACATGGTCGATTTCGGATTCGGCATCCAGGAAGCCGGCGACGTGGCGCGGTACTTTCACGACGGCAGTACAAGTCCTCGCGGCGACTTCGTGATGAGCGACGGCGGCGTCCTCCAGTTGGAAGAGGAATGCAAGGCGACGGTGGAGAATCTGCGTAGTAGAGGGCATCAAGTTGCTGCCGCTCCCAACCGGGGAGGCTACCAAGCTATTCTCCGAGACACGTCCCTCAACCCCGGCGTCTTCACCTACTTCGGGGCGACAGAGAAGAGGAAAGATGGCGTCGCTTTGGGGCTGTAGCAGTGGTTGGGCGAGTTTCTCAGGGATCCAGCGTACTCCTTCCACTACAAAAACTGATTTCTTACATTTGGTTCACAGGTCCGCCGGCAAACTAATCGGTGACAAAGCGGCGTCCGGACCATCTCAGTTGGGCCCGTCCTCTCTTATGAAGCTTCCATTTCCGTCGCCCTTCCTGATTCTGGCCATGCCTGGACTTGCGATGTGCATGCATACGACTATATCGAATGAGGAATCCTTGCAAGCAGCTCCCTCTGTACTGTCGCCGGCAAGGGCAAAGGTGACAGCGCGCTCTTTTCTTTTTCTATCACTCGCGACACTCACAAAGGCACTTCGCGACTATCGAGCATCAGACCGCGACCGCTGTGTGCAGCATCCTTGGCACAGGAGCTTTCGAGCAGTTGGCTAGGCGTTGGGTCTGAACGTCATGACCGCCAACGCAACCCACCGCAGCAACATGCTGCAACTCGGTGGGTCTTTCTGTGCTTCCCTCTTGCTTGTTTCCTAGGAGTCAGATTCTGCACGATGGTGTTGTTCGTCGGACTCGGAGGTGCTCTTGTCGGATACCGTCAGCCTATCAACACTGGCGCCGTCATGTTGCTCTTTTGCCTTCGACATTCGCGAAGGAGGCAGTGCCCCGACGGGTTGTGCCGAGCTCACGCCCGAGTGGTCCCTTCGCCAGGCGCTCTCGGTTTGAGGCGGAATCGCGTTGGACACCACGTCCATGTGGGAGTGGCCGTGCTCCCGACTGGGCTGCTCCACCTCGTACCTCCTCACCTTGGACCGATCATGGACCCACTAAAGTGTGCGAGGCGTGACACGAGAGTTAGCGTTCTCCAAAATTGCACAGAGGTTCGTGGTGATACCTGCTTGGGCTCGCCCAAGGGCTGCTGCGACTGGCTCGACATCGCCGGAGGCGTGTTGTGCGCTGTGGGAGCGATGTGCGCAACCGCCGCATGAGGCCGAGGCTCCCAGGGCCCCTGCGCATGCCAGTACCGTTCGCCAGCGACGCCGAGGTCTGGACCGAGGTTCACAGGGGGTGCCGACCATTCATGCGAGGAATAATCTGGTACCGCTGGCGTGCGGTGCTGCTCGAAGACCGGAGGCTTCTGGCCTGTTCCTAGGGGATAGTGGACTGCACTTTCCACATGCGTGGCTTTCCCAAAGGGATGAGCGGATGTGCGGCAGGTGTCGACATGCACCCCAGGCCGAGACGCACCGGGAGGCTCTCCCCGCCGAGGCCGATCTCCGTGCTCCAGGATCTCGATTCGGCGGCACAACTTCCGTAGGTCCTCCTCGATGCTGACGAAGAAGAGCAGAGCTTCTTCCGCATGCATGGCGTTGTCCTAAGGGCCCGGGGAAGTTAAGAGGCTGTGGCGATCGCGCCGCGGTGACAAAACCAAGTTCCAGAGCAGAAGAAGGATCACGACGCACCGTCTGGCGAAGGTTCATGGGCTGTCTCGCTCGCTCTCCTAGCGCGGCGTCGAAGGCCACCATGAGGCCTTTGAACCTCCTCAGGAAGTCCTTGTACCAGCGTCGATGAGCTGAAGCGGTCATGTCGCCTTGGCAGCAACGAACTTGGGCGGGGGGGGGGGGGGG
>JAAMXY010001801.1:0-11011 GCA_019677205.1 Pinguiococcus pyrenoidosus
TTTTGGGGGGATGAAACCAGAAGGCTGCCAATGAGGGGATTGCTGTCAAGATCGACACCTTCTCGCAGTCGGGAGGAGCCGCACAAGCGAGTCCCTTCACGTCTGCGAGGCCAACCAATGGTTCTCCTCAGTTCGTATTTTGTGTCACGAATGCATTCCAAGGAGCGGTGGTGCAACGAATCGTGGTCGACGCCTTCGTCGAGTACTGCCTTGTGACCAGTGTCATGGCCGCGAAAAACGCCGCGAGGATGCCCCTGATGACCCTGATGCGCGGCCACCCCCTTGAAGAGGATGCGGAGAGGAGAGGACAGCGCGCGACACTGGCGTCACGGATTGAGATGCTGCGGTTTGCGCTGCGTGAGGTGGAGGAGCTCGAGGGTGGGGGTGGGGCTGGGATGCCGTAGGTGTATTGGATGTGTATGTAACTTGATGCTTGCACGTATTATCATCGCAAGTTGAGAGTAATGTCGTAACAAAGGGTGTCGTGAAGCGAAAGATAAAGCTTCATTCAACACGCTATTTCTGGTCATACGCATCACCAATGGACACATCTCGGACAAACATGTTTATGCAATAACAACAACTTGATCGAAAAAAAGCCTCACACCTGGAACGCACCGTGCTGCCCGCTTGGTGCTCGTATCAAATATCGATGTATCAATCTAATTGGAAAGAAGCTTCTCGAGGCGCATCTCCTGGCGTACTTGCTCTTCCTCCGTCTCTTCTCGATTGATCCTCTTTAGTTCGGTCTGGAGCAGATCCTTGCCGCCAATTTCGCACACCACCACTTTCAAAACTTGAAGCTCCTCGTACACCGCCTGATTCACTATTTCTTGCTGACGCTCTCGTGCAAAGGCACCGCCGCGTCGACCCCTTCCAAAAGACGTCGAACCATCCTGCTGCTGTGCTTGACGTTGCAGCTGAGCCTGGCCGCGTCCACCACCTCCGCCACCATCGTCATCGTCGAGGATACCCTTCTCCTTAAGCTGCTGGAGCAGGCGCCGAACCTCTTTTGCTCGGGCGTCCTCTCTTGCCTTGCTCTGGGTGGCTTGAGCAGCAGCCTTTTCCGCGCGGGCGTGGGCTTCTTCCGCCCGTGCGTTTGCTGCCTTGACCTCGGCAGCCATTGCTTCCATCTGCGCCTTGAACTGCGCCTTCATCTCCTCGATATGCCTCACCAGGTCCACTTCTTGGCCGCTCCGAGGGGGACGCGGCTGTATTGGCTGTACTCGAAGTGGACTCGTGTCAACGATCTCAAAGTCACCAGGACTCTGTGGACGTGCTTCCACAGTTGCACTCGATGGACAATCACGGAGTACCTCTGCGGCCAGGAGCTCGGCGACATGCGTCTGCCATGATGGTCGCGGGAAGGTCATCTCATTGCACTCCAGCTCCTCAAGATTGATGTCCACGGCCGCCTCGGTACATAGAGCAACGTCAATCTTCGCCAGCCATTCCAACTGGCCGACGGTTTGTCCTTCGAAGACGTAGGCATGTGCGCTCCACAACCGCTGCCAGAGCTGCTCGGGAAGGAAGTACCGCGTTTCCGCAGGCAAGCCGGACGCCGTTGAGGAACCTGCCGCTATGCTTTGGATCTGCTGAAGGCGCTGGAACGCCAAAGCTCGGGCAGCCTTGTCGGCAACGCCCTCAACTGCAGTGATACTGCCTCGGAAGAGCCGCCGGATATTGGATACATTTATCCAGCGCTGGCGATCGTGTCGGAAGGAGCACATGCTCCCAAGAGCCTGTGTGTGACATAAGCGTGAACGCGCTGCGCCTCCGGTGGCGCCGCCTGAAGAAGAAGCGTAAGGAGATGGAGCAGGTAACCTCACATGAGGTTTCCGACGAGAACCGTGTGTGAGCTTTGTATGGATAGAGAGCAAAGAAGTACTTTCATCACGTCTGATCGTAGTCCCTACGCCAAGCATCTCTAACAGAGGACGTGCAGACAAACGACGTCATCATCTGCAAGAGTTGCGGTGCTTCCACGCACTACTCCTGGTCCGCGCTGCTCCCGATCGACGGTCCAGATAACCCAGTCTGGCTCCTTCAGTCTGTCGACAACCCTACCCTCACGGATCTCGTAGGTCAGAGCGATCTTCACACCCAAGCGATTCTTAAGAAAGTCGTCCATCTGCGACATGGTAGCATATCCCACATGCAAGGCGCTTGTTTGCCGCTCGCGATCGCTGGTAAGACGCTCACTTGAGTCGACAATATCAAGCGCCAAACTTTGATCGTACTGCCAGAACGCAAGCTGCTTCTTCTTTGGCGTCAAGATCCTCCTCTTCAAAATGTGTGGGAAAAAGTAGGGACTGCACAGATCGTAGTCCCCTTCCCGTTTTCCTATGGCATACATGCGTTCCGCATCAAGGTCGTCGGTCTCCTGAAGAAAGCGCAGAATATCTCGCGCCTTCACATACCCCTGCGGCAAGGGGATGGGTAGGTCCTGTTCAGCGGCATTTTCCAGCAGGAAGTCGACGTCAATCTCAGCTTCCAGAGGCTTGTACAGATTTGCATGGTTCTTCTTCAGGGCATCCCCAGCCGCAATGGCCCCGCGACCAACAACACCTACCACCCCGGGCTCGAAAATCTCATCGGCTCCGCTCACAATTCTCAAGAGCTTTCCAATTTGGGTGCGGTGGCGCGCATGAGAGCCCAAAACCTTGAGGAGCGAGTCCAGGTAGTTGTACACGAGATCATGAGAACCCATGGGTGCTTCGATCTTCCTCAGCTCTTCCACGGCGGCGATGAGAGTGTTTCTCTTTCCTTTCCTCAGAAAGGCGCCATACACCGAGTTCACGAGTAAGGTCGTTGCCAAGATCCTCTCCGAGCTCAGCTCTTCAAACGGGATCGTTTCAGTCGCCTGCGTCGCGTGAATCACATCGTCGGTCCTCGTTGACTCTTCGTACGTCATGGAAGACGTGTTTGCAACGCGACTATCCACAAGAACATTAGTGACTTTAACGGCATCCTCCTCTTTCAATTCCGCGCCAATCTTCGCCGTCCGCATCTCCCACTCTTGTCTTGGCATCGCTGCAAAGGCGAGCCCAGAACGCATCGACTTGATCAGCGGGTGGTTGTCACCAAAAGTTGGCACCTTCCCCAGTTTCACGAAATCAAGACACCGATCTACCTCGACCGCATCCAGCAGGAGACGGATGGCGTCGTCGTTGAAGCTGATGCCACCTTTGGCGCTGACCGGCAGATGGAACTCTTCGCGAGTCGGTCTACGATGCTCGAAGTACTGATTCGCTTCCGTTAGTAGAGAGGACGCCGCTTCCGAGTCGGCAAAGAAGCGAAAGACGCACGAGCCAGTATTGCAGCTGATGCGTAAGACCTTTCCATAGCAACAGATCCGCACCGGGCTTCTACCGAGCGCCAGAATAGCCCGACAGCAGGTCAGTGCTTGGGCGTCTTCACTGGTTTCCCAGGCTTCGACATCCCCAACTCCCGACAAATGCAACATCGCCGCGATCAGTCCCGGCTCTCCGAAGGTCAAGCATTGTGCGAAGATGCTGTAGAAAGCAGAATCCGCAAAATGCTCGACAACCACGCTCCACTCGAAAGGGTCTTCGTCTCCTAATTCTTCATCAGCATCCACAGCAGCCTGAACTCTGTGCTCATGCGTCGTAATTGGCGATGTGCTGGAAAGCATTGCGCTTTTCCACGTCGCCAGTTGCTCAAGAAGCGCCGCGGCTTGTAGTACAGCTTCAAAGGAGGACGCTTTCCTCCAATTCTTGGTTAGTATCACCTCGAAGCCAGTCCTTGTCTCTCCTGAAAGGAAATAAACCATGACACGCATCGAAGCGACACCAGTTACTTCATCGCTTTCAAAGCGCTGGTATTTCTCGGGAATCAAGCTGTTCATCCAGAGCTGGAAAAGAGCGCTGGGCTTAAGATTCATCTCCGTGGCCTGGCCCAGCAGCAAGGCCACTTCCCCAACCACATTCGTTGCGACAACCTCCTTGTCGTTTGTGTGCACCACCAGCTGACCCTCCGTGGACCACAGGTAGTCTTGAGCTCCAGTACTGTTTCCCTTGGTGGTATACTGCAGGATTGTAGGTGCGCACGATGTCCGAAAGTCGGCAAAGGTCAACGTATCCCCGGGAGCCTCCTCTTGCGTTGGGTTGGTGTCGGCGTTGCGCTGTAAAGCTTGCACCAGACTCTCAAGCTGTTGCAAGCGCTTATTCGCTGCTTCCAGGTCCTTCTGGACTTGATCCATGTCTTGCAACCGAGACTTGGCACTGTCTAGTTCCGCACGCATTTCGGTCACCTCCAATTTAGGTTCTGCTGCAGTACGTGACCCCTCCAAAACTCGAGTGGTTGGACTAGAAGACGAATCTCGATGCTCATCGTCTATCTGTGCAACAGATACCGGGCTCAGAGGATCTTGCGGTGCACAGGCATCACTTGTTTGTCCAGTCAAAGATGTCGTTCTTACTTTTGATTCTTCAAAGTTGATCTTATCATCCGAACGTCCATTTGCGGCATGTGGCTTCCTGTCCTCCGTCAGCTGGTCTTCGTCTCGCTCCACGACTATGGCTTCCTTCTCTTCCCCGCGTGCTCCCTCCTCTTCTCTCATTTGAGAAGTGTTTCGCAACGTTTCCAGTAGCTTCTGATTCATGGCAGACTTCTCCTCTAGGCGCTTCTCCAACTCCGCGACCTCCGCTGCGTGGCGCTGTTCCAGTTCAGCCTTGTCTGGTAAAGATTGGGCTTCTCGATCTGGAGAAGCCTTCCTCGCTTCCTCGAGGTTTTTCACCAGCTCAAGGATTTCCTTGCTGTTCCTGTTTATTTCCTGGTTGGTCTTCCACATGTGGTCGTCACGCCGCTCGTCAAGACGGCGCTTCAATCCATGTAGTTCGTTCACGATCTGTTGATGGAAGAAGCAGAATCTGAGCCACTCGCAATGAGTCTGGAAACGGCGGGTCTTCAAGAACTGATTCACGTCCTTAAGTACGTCCCCTAATGATTGAAAGAACTTGTCCACATCTTGGTCTACGCCGTGAAAGTCCGGATCACGGCTTAAAGCATCCTCGAAGGCTTTAACCCGATCGACGAGATCGTCGCAATCTGCCTTGAAACTGATGGCCGCTTCGTGTGCCTTATGAATTTCTTCTATTAGCGCCAGCACGACCTTCAAACCATCATAGGCCATGACTTCGAGCGTTTGTAGGGCTCCTCCTGCTTCGAGAAATGGTTGAGCGCTTCGTCAGTGAGGAGCTACAGCAACAGAAGGCTTGATCTGCGCCTAATGAAACTGCACAAGGCGCACTGGGTTGGTAGACGGTTCCCGCAAACTAGGCCCGACAATTAAAAATGTTAAAGAAAGTTAAACTGGCAAGAAGAGGCTCCGATTGAGTGATTATTGATGTCGACTGTCTATCCATAGGATGCAACACAAAGCAAAGCCGCGTCGGCCGCGTCGCAGCGAGAGCGCATGCGCACGGTTCCACGCGCCGACGCCGTCTATCTATCCGTGACGCGTCCTCTTTGTTGTACCTTCCGAAGTCTTATGCCTCCGCTTGCGCCCCTTGCAGAACGCTGAGCGCTTTGATTGGCTGCGTGTCCGAAGTCGTGCGTGTTAATTGGTTCGATTCCGAGGTCTGCGGAATAATTCGCTACCTGCTCGAGACCATCCACAGCTTGAGCTGCGGTTCTTGAAGCTGCTTCGCTCGGTGCAGCCTATGACGGCCCGGCCTTGAGGACGTCGTGAATTCCACTTGCAGCGCGCGATGTTGGCTCACCGATCAACACCACTACTGGCAAAAAGAGCGCACCGGGTGCACTTCGCCGAAGGATTCAATGTCGCTCGGTTCGGATGTCCTCCGCAACTCCTTGTGCCCGGCCAATCAGCGGTACTTTAAGGAGAATACGTTCTGTCAGCTCTAGATCTGTCACTTTCTACGAGATTTGAGGAGATGGGCCCGCTGGTATTTGCTTGTGACCAGCAAGGGCTCGTGGTAGTCCCACTAGTACCTCATACCTCGAATACTAGAGTAGAGTATTCCATACTCTTCCAACGTTGTGAGCTCTCCTGCTTGCGGCGCTCCTCCGCATCGAAAGGGCGTCGACGGAGCGTTTACACCAGCGGCGGTACACTCTAGGGAGAAAGGTGAGCAAGGAGATGTGATCTGTGTGTTGCGATGCGGATGTTGACGCCCAAGAATTATCGACGAAAAGCAGCGCACCACTAGATCACATATTTCCTTCCCCAGCAGTGGCATCCATCCGGACCGCACCACTCCCCAAGGATGCGCTGGACAAGCGGCCAACGACATGACGAAGCTTCTTACGTCAACGAGGCCGGTGGCTGAATCCGCACCCCACCGAGCTCCCAACCACCATCCACCAGGCGAGCCGGCCAAACCTTCGGGCACTGGCAGCAGCACTGGCATCTCTGGCATGCTCCACGACCAGCGAAGCACCTATCGGCGGATTCTGGACGTCATGCTGAAGCTGGGGGGCGCCGTGGATCTGGCGTTGCCACAGATTGTCGTGGTCGGGATGGAGTCGGAGGGCAAATCGTCGCTGCTCGAGCGGATCGCGTCGCGGGAGATCTTTCCTCGGTCTCGCAGCTTCTGCACGCGCATGGCGGTCAAGCTGATGATGCGCTTCAGTCGGCACGAGAATGTCGTCATCGAACTCCACTGCGTGGGACCGGAAGACGCGGGCGGTGCTCATGAACGACGACGGCCAGCCGCTCGAGCGGCGCATCGAGAGCACCCGGGTCCACCAGGACGACGAGGATATTGCCAGTCGCATCCAGGCAGTCATCCAAGGCTTCATCATGCACAAGCATCCACAAGACAACGGCCGGACGGTCCTGCCGGACGAGGAGATCGAGGTCGAGCTGCGCGCTCCAAACGTCCCAACCATTGACCTCGTGGATATTCCTAGCCTGGCATCGTGCAGTACCCACCCGCGGCGGCCAAGGCGACTCGGGAGATTGCCACGAGATACCTGCAGATGGAGCACACCCTCGTGCTCTGCGTCCTGTCCGCGCGGACCCAGAGCCTGCGCAACAATGCCGTTTGGCCGCTGCTGCGGGAGACGCTGGAGGGCGATCGCGTGAGCCGGGTCATCGCGGTCCTCACGATGGTGGACCTGCCTGGCGGTGACGACATGCTAGCGGAGCGCATGAGCCTGCGCGGCGACGTGCCCGATGACGTGGGCATCGAAAGATTGGTTCCGGTGGTGAATCGCGACACCACCACCTCGGTCGGGATGGGCGAGGCTACGGAGATCGAGCGCAGGTGGCTGCAGGGCTGGTGCGAAAGGCGAGGGGCGGGAGAGCCCGAACTCGAGTATGATCCGTCCAAGCTCGGAATCCACGCCGTGCTGCAGCAGATCACGATCCTTTTGTCGAACCACATTCGGACCCAGTGGCTCCCAGCACAGCGGGCGAAGCTGACGGGAGAGCTGGCGGCGAGACTGGCGGATGTGGAGGCGCTCGGGAAGGGTTCGAACGAGGTTGGATTCGACGAAGTGTTTGCGGAGCTTGAATCGTGCATCTGCTTCCAACGGATTAACGTTCCTTCCATTCTCCCGAGGTCCCGTGGATGAAGCTTGTTCGTTGCCTTTCGTTTCTTCTCGTTGCTCACGATGGACTCACATGGTGTCACACAGCATATCCGTTGGACGTTCCAAGAAATCAACAAACCAACAGTGATAGCAAAAATTCATCTCACATGTCAACCACATTTCCAACATCTTGACAATTTGATACGCATGTCCTTCTACTTTGGGAAGGTAAGGCATTGATGGTGCAAGAATTTTTACCAATGTTTGGTTACTTTCTCCATCAGGCTTCCCTTCACCTTCTTGTACGCTGTTCTACGTCCTACCCTGGTTACTGCTCGGTGCGTTCAAGCTGAAAGGGGTTCCAATCTTCACCTCATTGTGGCCAGCCCAAACTAACTTCTCCGGCTCGATTTCTACCATTAGCACCATCAGTTCATACGGTACAGCTGTGTCGTATTGGTAATGGAAAAGTTCTTCTGTGCCGTCCGCGAGCATGACAGGGGCCAGGGTGTACTTTTTGCGCAACTCGCCAGACACAGGGACGCACGAATTTTCCCAGTTTTCTGCGCTAGTTGTTGGTCCCAAAAGAGACTCCGCACCTCCCCACCACATCAGAATGCACTTCCCAAGCGCCAAGGTGAGTCCCCAGCGAAGACTTAGAGCCATGGTTAGGTCGGGCACCATCGCTACATTAGCCGTCATGAATATCCGCCACATGCTGTTCTGAGTCGTAATACAGCTGCTCAACAAGAACAGCAAAAAAGCTTCTCTTCTATCACCGAGCGACGTCAGGAGGCTTATATCGTACCAATAGAGGCAAACTCCGGATAATGTGGCGAACAATATGCTTTTCAACTTCAAAGCTGCGGCAGTTACGACGGCGGACACCACTGTCCTTGCATTTCCACCGAAGTCAGCCGGAAGAGCTAGAGCCATGACACACAGGAGGAGCACCTGCGCAACGTGAAGTTCAAGGGGCCTCATATACATTTTCTCCAGCAGCCCTGTCGTCAGTGCCCCAGACACCATCCTTGGGCAAATTCGCTTTATAGGCCTGAACCATGTGTCTGCGAACTTGCCTTTCTCCACCTCGTAGACATTTGCACCCCAAAATTTTCGATTATCTGCGGTAGTCTGGTCCTTTTTTATTTTGTGTGCTTCGGAGACGGATACGGTTTGGCCTCCTTCCCAGCCGCCCGGTGCTTCGTTAAGGTATAGGGCGCCTAACGATCCATTGCACTTTGTATTCGATACCTGTTTGAGGTAATTGAGCTCTAGCTGGGCGTCGTAAGAATACTTACTATATTCCTCTAACAGTTTGGAAGATGCGCATTCTAAGATCTGAGCCGTAGGGGAATCTCCGGCTAATACCCTAGTAGTGTTTGATAACTTTCCCGCCATGCAGAGGAAACCCCCAAATGCTATGTTGGGATATGTATTACATTCCTCTGCCGAATGGACTCTGGTGGTGGTATTATTCTCGGATAGGAATAAAAACCCCCTGCTCGTGTGCTTCCTGACCCTTCTCAGACTGAGAAAGCCCGCGACGCACTGGTATCTGAACCGGGTAGCCACTTCAACTTTAAGATGCCTATGTCTTGCTAAGTCTATTTTCTTTGTACACAAGCTGCACAACCCATCAAGAACTTGTTCCTTCGTCGATTGATCTTTCATAATTTGGGAATTCCACACCACCGCAGTCGCCTTGTTCTCTGGCAGCTGTAGTTTGAGAATGACTTTCCGTTTCTGTTCATGTATAACCGTGACTTCAGCTTCATCCGTTAACTGATTGAAAAGGAACCACGCGCCCGTCTCCCCGACTGTGAAACCCTCCTGCACCGGCGCCGTCGTCCTCTTGTTCTCTGACAGCTGTGGTGTGAGAAGAGCTTTCCGCTCCTTTGGAATAGAGACTTCAGCTTCATCCATAGACTGATCGCCCGTCTCATTGGTTTCCGAACCCTCCTGCACCGGCGCCGTCGTCCCCTTTTCCTCACCCGCCCGGTGGTCGTCGTTTGCTCTTGCCCCCTCGGTCGTCTCCTCGGGTTTCCCTTCGTCCCCGAAGTTGCCGTGTTTCAATGCGGTGACGACGTCCACTAACACACACAAGACTAGCTTTGCCTCGAGGTCAACGCTACTGTCTCGACTGCTACCTCCGCTACCAACGCCGATCGCTGTACTTAGCGCATTCCATAAGTCCTTGACATCCCAGTCTGCAGCTAGGTACATTGGACTCCATCCAGGCACCGCGTACTTGCTGACGGGCTGCTCAAGTCTGTCTATAGTATTAGTGGTGAAGTTGGCCAGAAGGATGAAGACTGGCGTCAATAGTGCTAGCACCACACTGACGATGTAAGGCAACTTGCCGCCCGGTGAGACGTCCTTTACACCCCCAAACGATAGAATCCCGAGAATGGCTGCCAGATACACGCAGCAGAGACTTTGCCTCCCACCATTCCACTTGTAGCAATCACATGCACACTTTTCGCAACAAAACATCCGACCCACACAGTGCCACAAGTTCCTGATGCAGGCAGAAAAACGCCCACACCTCGCTGAGGCACGATCCTCAGAAACAAGGGCAACAGGCTGAGCTACTGCACGCCTGGGGTCCGCAGAGCCTTCATCATCTTTGGTCTGATAAGTTGTTTCCCGTTCCACGACGGCTTCTACATCTTTTCCAGCACCATCGTCTCTGCTGATGGCTCCGTGAAATCGTGTAGCATCTATGTTCGGGTTGTTATTCAGCAACCTTTGCCGCTCCCCCAACCTGCCACTTTCCGCAGCAGAACACGATGTATTTCCCATCTTGACTGCTCTGTGTCGTGCACTGGCCTTTGTGAACTGCCAATCTCCCGCTTATCGCCGGAGCTAAGCATTAACACCTGCGAAAAGTCAGGTTGATAAGCGTCGTCGCACCAACGGGATGAAGCACGAAGTGGTTTATGGTTTCCCCAATAGCTGTGCTTTAAATAGAAGAAGGTTCCAAAGATTTTAAAGATTTTATTAACCTGGTATACGAGGAAGATTATTTTTCCACGAAGATTATGCCTGAAGTCTAAGTCTAGCTAACCTACAATCCAATTTGGCCTTAGCGAAGGCTTTTTCGTAGCCAATGGTTTGGTGTGGTGAGGATTCCGATTCGATGGATTTCGGAGGGTTCTTTCGAAGTATTGAATCATTGATATTAATAGAGGAACTACTACCAATACCGTACTTCTCTGGACCCTTCGGTTGTCCGCCATTGGTTCCTTTTATTGCTTACGCACATTTCTAATCTTCAAGGTGTAATCAACAACCAGCCAATCACGCGCCTCCTTCTTGCATGGGATCGGATTCCTGATCCAATCACATCGATCAAATTTGAATTAGACCAGATTTCTTAGCATGGGCCGCATATGCGTACGCCTTGAAGCGGTCCCATTGGTTCGCTAGGATTAGGGTTAGGGTTAGGGTTAGGGTTAGGGTTAGGGTTAGGGTTAGGGTTAGGGTT
>JAAMXY010001805.1:0-14090 GCA_019677205.1 Pinguiococcus pyrenoidosus
ACTGGCAACAGAACAGGCAAAAGCGACAGCTGCTGCGATTCTGCAGAGCAAAAGCGATCCAAAGGCCAAAGCAGCAAAAGATCCGCCAAAAAAGGGGCGGGAAAATCTCCCTCTCAGCTAAATACATGCGCAGCAACGAATAAGCGTTGAGAATATATTTAACAAATTCATTATCTATTATATTATGCTTCAAAACATCACATATATTAAATATTTCAAATTTTATGGACAGACGTCATTCCCCCGATTGTCGCGGTCGGGGGAAATGTGGTCCGCGGCTTGACGCCATTGGCGAAGCAATTGCACGCGGCGACGTCAAGGAACGTTCCTCGGAACTCTCTCGGGACTGTTTTCCCGTTCACTGCACTTCAAACTTATTGAAATATCTTGCGTCCCTCCCGCCATTGGTTTCCGCGTTCCGGGAGCGTTCCCCGCTTTTTTTCAAAATTATCAAAATGGCCAAGCCCGCCCCGCCCATTGGCCCAGCCCGCGACCCCCGAAGTGTTCGTTGCTCTTTCGCGCAAAAGCGGGAGTGCCGACCTGTTCGGAGCCTCTCTTCGGCGCGCCTCGCGAACACGAGGGAGTGCCGGTGCGAAGTCGTTTCTTGTTGTCAGCAAGCTGTCGCCACAGGTCCCATACCCGCCGGGGTGCAGCGTCGTGGCTTCAAACCACCTGTCAACATGGAGAAGCGCGCCACTGTCGAAGACCGAGAGATAGCGGAGGGACTGCAGCTGGACGCGCCGCGCCGGGCGGCGGACATCGCGCGCGATGCCAGCTACGACGACAGCGAGACCTTCCGAGCAGGTATGCCGCCTGCGCGCCTTTCCGAGTCGGCTCGGTGGCCTCCGGACGCAGCAGCTGACGCTCTGTCTTTGGAACTCCGGTGACCTCCGCAGTGGACTTCCACGCCCTCGGCAACCAGCTCAACATCGAGCAGCAGCAGCAGCAGCAGGCCGTGAGCACCTCGGATGGAGAGTACTTCCAGCAGGCGCAGACGTCCTTCCGAAGCGTGGTGGCCCACCGGGGCGCAGAGCTCGTGGCGCCGCTCATGATCAGCAAGCCCAAGTCCTACACGGGCATCTCCTCGGACCAGGCGCAGGAGATTGTCGCGCAGGCGGCCAAGGCAGCGCCCGTGGAGGCGCGCCTCAGCGCGTCCGTGAAGAGCTCGCAGGCGGAGCAGCCGGGGATCCTGGTGAAGCCGCTGCCGAAGTCTCCGATCTTTGAGCTGGAGCCCGTATCCCACTTCCGCGTCTGCGAGGACGGAGCCGACAGCCTTCCGCAGTACGTCGATGCGGTGCTCCGCGAGACGCTGGCGTGCGGGGTGGAGCTGGAGGCGCAGACGGCCAAGTGGCGCTGCGTGCACTCGACGGCGTTCGCGTACATCCGCTTCGTGGTCACGGTGTACTCGGACGGCGTCGGCGAAGACGGCAAGGCCGTGTATGTGGTCGAGGCGCAGCGAAGGTCCGGGAACGTGTGCGACTTCATGGCCATGTACCGGGCGATGAAGGAAGGGATCCACGCCACGGCGCGCGGAGAGGCGCCGCCGGTGCTGGCCTCGAAGGAGCGGGTCATGCCGCCGCCGCCACCGGAGCTGGTTGCCAGCCTCGGCATGAACGTGCAGGAGATGGCCGTCGCGAGCTTCATCGAGCTGCTTCGGCTCGAGGCCGGCTCGAAGTACGTCAAGGGGCACGAGGAAGTGGTGCGGGCCCTGGCGGAGCTCACCGCCGAGGAGGAGAACTGCGTGGCGCTCGCCGAGGAGGTCGCGCAACACAGCGAGCGGGAAAGCGTCTGCTTCAAGGTTTGCGAGAAGCTGGTCGAGCTGCTGCACAACGGATCTGTGCAGACGAGCAGCTACGCCGCGAACGCCTTGGCCGCCCTGAGCCACCAGGAGGCATGTCGCAACATCATCACCTCGTGCGGTGGCGTCCCCGCGCTGGCCGATGCCGTGGAATCCGCCACGTCCTGCGAGGAAGTTGGGCTGCGACGGGGCGGCAGCGAAGCCTTGGCCATGTTGGCCCTCGATCGATCGCTCTCTGACGATGATGTCATGGCCGTGCATCGCTTCGTGGTGACGGCCCGATCATCGACAGACCGCATTTTGAACGGCTTTGCCAACGAGGCGCAGATCGCGCTGGGCTCCGCGTAGGCGACGTGCCAAGTTTCTCCTGTCTACGAGTCTGCAGATGACTTTCGCAGCAGTCTGATTGGCTACCTAGTGGCTGCAACGCCGTTGCCGCCGTGTGCATACCTTATAGAGATGGGGCGTCGTAGACCTTTACAGCTTCGCATGAGCCGTGTCTCATGCGCTCTATTTGGTGGATCTCGTGTACAGCGAATCGTGCGTGAACCCGTGCCGTGTAGTGAAGATCCACGAAGCGATTATTTTTTTTCAACGTCGCTATCTCTTCTCCCCTTGCGGCTGGGCAATTTGCCCTTGTCACTCACGACACGGTGTCTGCTCATCAGGCGTAGGATGTTGACAGGTGCTGTGCACGCCAAGCGGCTTTGCCAGGGTGAAGCGCTGGCAATCCGTCGCCAAAAAGTTGTCCATTTCTTTTCAAGGCCACAAGCCACAAGCCACAAGCCACAGGCCACAGGCCACAGGCCACAAGCCACAGGCCACGAGCCAACTACCTAAAGAGGCAACAGAGAACAACCCAAAGAGACGAGCGCCGTCAAGGATTGTCTCGGTCATCGTGGACGTCTATCGCTATGGTTTAAGGGTCCAGCACAAAGATCTTATCTTCCGGAATCTGCCGAGAAGAAAGAGAGAAGGTGAGCTACAACACCCGCCGCAGGAGATATCTCCGACGCAGACGCGGTTGGCGCCGCCTTGAAGTTACCTCGTAGAGCTGCATTAACAAGTCCTTGACAGTATCCTTCACATTTCCGAAGATGACGTCCCCTTGCACCACGATCTCCTTCTTGCCCATCGCATTGGTCGACACCGACGCCCCCGTAGCATAGCGCCGGCCCAGCTGCTTCGACACGTCCTTCAACCGGAGGCCAGGAATGGTGTCCACTCCCGCGATGGTCGTGACGAACTTGCGAGCCTTGCGCTGAACTCGGGTGATCACCACTCGCTGCTCCTCCTCCGGAAGCGCCGCAGCCGCCGCAGACTTCTTCGACGACACCTTCTTCTTCTTCTTCTTCTTGCGCTTCTCCTCGCCGCCGCCGCCGCCAGCTTCGTCTCCGTCCGCCGCCTCGTCCGCGGCGTCCTTGGCCTCCGCCTCGGCCTCGCCTCTGTCCGCCTGGGCCTGCTCGTCGTCCTCGATGCCGTTTTCCTCGCGCCAGAGCCTGCAAGCCGTCTCGAACACGTCCGTGAACTCGCAGTACTCCAGCGGCAGACTACACGCGCCGCAGTACACCACGTGCACCGGCCGAAGGACCACTGGCACGGCCTTCATCGCCGGCGTCGTCTCTGTCGCAAGTGCCTCGGGCGCGTCCGGCTCCGCCGCCGCCGCGGCCTTGGCCTCCTCGGCGATGTCGGGCACCTCTGCCTCCGCGTCCGCGAACTCGGCCATCCTGACGCGCTTCCAGCTCCGCGCCTGGGCCCTTGTACGCCGGCGCCAAAGGAACGGTGGACAGAGAGGGGAGCTGCGGAGAAGACTGGTCAGCTGATACAGAGCCTATCGATTCTGGTTGCAGTCGGATCGAGAATGTGTCCCAAAATGAGAAAGGGCGGCATCAAACATTTGGGTTTTCTCTATTTGAAGAATATGATTACGTTACGCACAGCTTCCAGGAAAGAAGTAAAAATTTACGAAAGCCGTAGCATGGCAACGTAAGGGATTGCGTTCTCCCAGTCGATAGACGCCGAACTCAGGAGAGGCTGCGCGCCGGAATTCGCGCGAGATATCCGTCAATTTTCCGCCTTTCGCTCCCAGAATGTTCCGTGTCCTCTTGTTTGTCGCTTTCGTATCGCAAGCGCGGTGCTTCGCGCCGCTGCTGCGGCGAAAAGCGCCGGCGGCGGCAGCTCGTCCGCTCATGGGCGGAGAGGACGGTCTTCTCCACGATCTGGAGGCGCAAAGATGGGCCATTCTGAGCCAAGCCGAGCGCGAAGCGAGTCGCAATGTAGATAAGGGCCACGCGTACTTCATGGATGGTCAGCTGACCACGTCGCTGGAGTGCTACGACGCCGCTCTGAACGCCAAGCCAGACATGTATCTTCCGCATCGCGGTATTGTGCTGTACATGCTGGACCGCGTGGCGGACGCGCAGGAGCAGTTTCGCGTGGACATCGACGTCTTCGAGTCGCGCTTCGGCGAGATGGCCACGGAAGATCGGCTGTGGGAAACGGCGTGCGCGGGCACCTTGGTTGGCTTAGATCGGGTGAGAGACTCGCGCTTCGTGCTGGCGTCTTCCGTCCGTTTTCGTCTGTTTTGGCCTCGCACCGTGTGAGCTTCTTGCTGCTCGGCGTTGTCCCGGATCGCGGAGGTACAGGATGGCTGACCTTCCTCCTCTCTGGTGTTGCCTGCTGCTTCCGCCGCAGGCTCAGAGCGCGCTGGACAGCAGTCTTCAGCGGATCACGGAGGAAGGCGCTCTCGGATTGGAGAGCCGCAAGCCGTTCCGCAACCTACTGGATGTGTACTCCAGAAGGCGAAGTCCGGAGGAGCTCCAGCAGAGCCTCGCGGAGGAGGACGAGCGAGACATCCTGTACAGGCGGTTCTACACCTCGTTCTTTCTGGCGCTGCTGGCCGACGTCAAGGGCGCTGAGGAGCAAGCGAAGGAATGCCTGGAGGCGGCTGTCACGTCACCAAAGATGAATAGAAGGCCGCAGGACTACTGGTATCATGTACCGCGGCGCCTTGCGGATGTCCGCGGCTTCGACTTGAACTCGTGAGAAGATCCGTCCGGAGCACAGACAAGGTCGGAGGGAGGGCCGCGGCCGCCGGATGCATTTCGGATGGCGGATGTGCTCAAGATGGGAAGGGCGACGCTTGCGCAAATGCAAAAGGCCAGAGAATTGTACAGACCTTTGGCCTGCTGGGGTGTGCGGCACTGGGCTTCGCTAGCTGGGAGGCGCTTCCAGTCAGAAGTGCGGTGCCTTCCGAATCGTGTGGTCAACAACGAATGCCGGTGACCACAGAGAGCGTCAATCGCAAAACGTGCTTTGCTTCTGCGCTACGGGACTTGTGCAATCAGTCTGCGACCTACACGATCGCAGAAATGCCATGTCCACACGTTGTGGCACTAGGCGCCACCTGTTTGCTAGACTTCGTCAGCGTCATCGTCCGTGTTTTCTGTATCAACATTGACTGTCTCATTCACACCGTCCCCCTGTGGTGTTCGTCCTTCCTCCGCTTCCTTCGCATCTTCAGATGCCGAGGACAGAGGAACAGCAGAAGGTTCATCTGCTTGCGCCTCGCTCTGCACGCCGACCGCGTTTGACTCCGCACCCTCCTCGCCGGCAGCGTTGACCACGTCAAGAACCTTGACCTCGGCGCCGGGGACACCTTCAACTTTCTCAGGCCCTTCGACCGCCTCCACCTCCTCGGCATCCTTTTCGGGGGCGTCCGTCTCCGGCAAGTCCTTGCTACCCTTCATCAGCTCACTGGCGACGGCAATTTCTGGCTGCGCTGGCTGTGCTGGCTGTGCTGGCTGTTCTTGCTGTGCTGGCTGTGCTGGCTTTTCTTGCTGTTCCGGCTGTTCTTGCTGTTCTTGCTGTTCTTGCTGTTCCGGCTGTTCCACTTCGTCTTTGGGAGCACTCGATGCCGCGCCGGCGTCCACCACCTTTGCGGACGGAGCTCGGTTGCGCAGCACTTCCATCTCCAGCGAGAGCGCACCGAAGTCTGGGTGCTGCTGCAGGGCAGCTCCGTACCTTTGGAAGCATTCGAGCGTGGCGCTCATGACGACGATCTCAGCGGACGCTCCGCTAAAGTCCGTCGGGAGCTCGGTCTTGCTTTTGCTGTCTGGCATCTCGACGATCTCGTACTCGGCCTCCTCGGGAAGCTCGTCCGTTGCAGGAGCGGCCGGCGCATCCACCGCGCGCTGATACTGATACACGGGTATGACGACGTCCTTGAACGCCGTGATCATGTACGCGCTCTGGACGCCCTCCATCCGGGGGTCCAACAGAATCTGAGCCAGCAGCTGCACGGCGTGCCCTCGAATGGAATCGCTGCGATGCCGGCAGAAGACGGCGGTGGCCTGGAGGAGCGGCAGCCACTCTCCCGCGCAGAGCTCCGCAGAGAACGACGGCGTCTGCCCCACGTCGCGGCGAGACTCGAGCAGATCGTGAAAGCGCTCGCTGAGCATGCCGTACTTGGTCTCAAGCAGCTCGACCGCGCCCAGCAGCAGCTTCTCGTCCACCACGGTGCTGTCGGCGAAGGCCGTGATGGCGCCCAGCACGCCAATCGGCACCTTGTCCTTCAGCTTCGCCTCCTTCACCAGCGCGCACAGGCACTCATACGCGCGGATCGCCGCGTGCGGCGTCGCACTCACGCAGGACCGCAACAGCTCAAACACTACCCTCCACGTGCCCGCGCTGATCGTTGCGAGTGCGGCGACATTGGTGGAGACGGTCATCCACAGAGCGCTTGCCGTGTGATCCACTAGGCCCGCTGCCACGCGGCTATCGGCATGCGGCGCCATGACCCATGCAAAGTTGTACAGCGCCTCGTTGACCAGTACGTCGCGGGACACGAGGCGGTAGATGATGCGGAGGAGCCCCGTGAAGGCCTTCTCCACCCCAAAGCTCAAGTCCCGCGCGCAGTGGGTGCGATACTTGTAGTGCTCTGATATCACGAGCCAGACGGCAACGGCCCGATCCCGATTCCGCAGCACCACTTCCGCGAGCAGGACTTCCGCCAGCGCCAGCGATGGTCGCGACAGGTGCGGCAGCCTCACCATTCCCGTTGCGGAGCGCAGCAACCTGAAAGCCTCGCGGGCAGACTCGGCAAGCTCTGCGGCGAGCGGGTCATCGGCTTTGGCGCCCTCCCATGGGCAGACGATATCGCCGATCTCGTTGGTGTCTGGCGCTCGGCCGCCAGCGCTTCGATCGGAATCCGGCTCCCCCTCGACGGAGACCACGGAAGCCTGGACGGCGTGGACCAGCGCGCGGACGAAGCTCAGCAGCGCCTCCGTGCCCAGGTACCGCGTCATGGGAACAAGCTCTTCGATGCCGCAGCCGCTCAGGACGTGCCGGCACGCAAGGCGCAGGTTCTTGGCGGTGGCGGGAGCGTCGAGACTCGGCGTGCCCTCCAACGCCACCACGTGCTCGTTGTCGATGGTGTCGTTCCACAGCGACTCGTAGGCGTGGTAGCCGCTCTCGCCAGCCAGATCCGCGCCAAAGAGCAGGCCGGTGATCCCTGAGAAGAAACCGGGAGATCCGGACCTTTCCATGTGGCCGATTCTCTTGGCCTGAAGGGCCAGGATGCGGGCGTTGAAGGCCTCGCGCAGCTGCAGCGGAAGCAAATCTGGATCCGACTCCTTCAGAAGCGCCTTGGGCAGCACCAGGAAGTCACGGAGGACGAAGAGCAGGCGAAAGGCTGGCCGCCAGCTCGCTCGCATCTGATCGCCAAGGCGATGCATGATGCCAAAGACGGTGACGCATGCCATCTGCGCGGCTGGATTGCTCAAGAACTTGCGGATGGGCGCCAGCTCCTCCGCCGCGCCTTCCTCTGTGTTCAGATGCGGGCCATGGCCTGACGGCGACTTCACCAGGCCCGTCACGCCGACGAGCGTCGTCACGATGCTATCGATGATGTGCGTCTCCTGCTCAGAGGCTGCCCACTTCGCAAGCGACAGGGTCATGTCCACTGCGTACCCGAGCGCAGTGGCCGACGCAGCGTGCACGCCGTCCTCATTCGCCTCGTCCGCGCCCTCGGTCTCTTCCGCCTTCTCCGACGCCGCGCCCGCCGCGGCTGCCGTGCGCAGATGGCGGCAAACTTGTCGATCTGTCAGGGTTCCCGTGGCTGCCGCGAAGACCGGGAACCACAGGATGTGGATCAGATGCGTCCTCGTGTGCCCGAGCAGGGCAGAGCCCGTCATGAAGCTGTTCCGCTCGCTGCGATGCATGGTCATGTTGCAGAGCGAGGGATCCGCCGCGCTCTGCCTCATGAGATCGCGCCATCGATCCCGCGTGATCGCGCCAGCTGGCCCATCGTCGTCGCTCGTGATGATCTGGTCTTCTTGGATGGCCTTGTAGATCTCCTCGAGAAGCTCGCTGGGCAGGTCCTTCCCCTGGCTGATCTCCTGGCCATAGTTGGTGTTCGACCGCTTGAAATCTGCGAGCGTCATTCGCCGCTCGGGCTTGATGTTCGGGTTGTGGAGGTCCGTGTTGAGCATGATGATCGAGAACGACAGCAGGTAGGGCACGTCGGGCGTCGCGAAGAGGCCTTGCGACCCCTCCTCACAGCTGGCGTACGCCTCTTTGGCGAAGGCCTCGAGCACCCGGTCGATCTCCTGGGCTTCGTGGGGCAGGCGGAAGGCTGCCAAGAACATTCGCAGGCTCGGAAGGATCGACTGGCCGGAGAAGTCGAACGACTTCACGAAGCTTTCCAGCGTCGCGGCGTGGAAGGCCACGGTATCGGCGACGTGGGCTGCACGCCCAGTCTCGTCGACCTCCACGGTGCCCATCTTCCCCAGGTACTCTCCAACGGCCACCTTGTCGAGGCCTGGCGCGCTTCGCAGGAAAAGCGCCACCGCCTCGGGCGTCAAGGGCTTCGGCAGCAGCTGCCGTCCTTGCAGATAGTCCAGACCGAGACGCGGCTTCTTGTGGAAGATGGCCGCCCCGCGCCCCAGCTCCGCCTTCCTCGTTCGCAGCGTCCAAAAGTTGGGGAGCGCCG
Source organism: Pinguiococcus pyrenoidosus (assembly GCA_019677205.1). NCBI lineage: Eukaryota > Pinguiophyceae > Pinguiochrysidales > Pinguiochrysidaceae > Pinguiococcus > Pinguiococcus pyrenoidosus. The sequence goes on from JAAMXY010001805.1 coordinate 8,790, forward strand.
GCGAAGCAGCGCCGGCGGCGGGAACCTCCCACGGCAGCAGCGCTGCGTGCTGCTGCTCGCGTTCGGGCTCGGCCTGCGCCGATTGGCTGTCGAGGCCGGCCGTGAGCCCTTTGACGCCGTTGAGAAGCGCCCGCAGACACAGAACTTGCAGGGCTGCCGCGTTCGACCGCTGATGCGCGTCCAAGATCACGCCGACCAGCGTGCGCACGAGCGGGCCGCAGATGTCCGATCTCTTCACGTCGCAGTCGTAGTTGATGAGCACATCCGGGAGGAAGTGCGGATCGGACATGAGGTCGCCCAGCACCTCGATGATGATCTCCTGCTCGAGGACCTGGTATCCCGAGGGAAGCGCGACCGGCTCGAGCGTCTCTTCCGCCGCCACGGGTTGCCGCAGGGCCTCGTCCAGCTGGTGGAGCACGCGCAGAAAGGTGCTGTTCAGCAGCGCCTCGAACTGGATCTTCAGGGAGAAGCGCAGGTGCCGCCACAGCGTGGCGATGACCCCGAGCGCCTCGGACAGGATCTCCACGGGCAGGCCACCCTCCGTCATGACCAGCAGCGCCCTGGATAGGTCGTCATGGACCAGCGCAACGATCGAATGGACCTGGCCGAGCGCGGGGCCGCTGATGTCGATGATCTGGCGCAGAAGGCGCAGGCACAGAAGCCGGAGGTTCTCGTTGTTCGCCTTGGCAGAGCGGTTGTCGGAGGGCGGCGTCAGAAGCAGCTGGGAGCAGAGGAACCCAAAGACTTTCACGAGGCACGGCAGGCCATGGCTCCGGTCGTGCGCGGTCGTATCGTCGCCATCGTCGGCAGCCAGCATGCTCGGCAGGCCGTGAAACAGGTAGCAAAGGATGTCCTCCAGGGCCGTCTCCGCGATGTGGTTCAGCATCGGCGAGTGAACCGCGAGGTTTCGGTTCACAAAGCACGTCTGCAGGGCGTCCCAGACAGCCTCGTCTCCCACGTACTGGCCCAGCGGCCCTCGGATGCAGCACACCAGCACGTCCATGAGCTCCGCCAGCACCACTTCATCGAGCTGCGCATCCGTCTGCTCAAAGCGGCACGCTGCGACCGCTTCGATCACCTCGTTGGCGGCATCTGGCGCGTGCACCAGATGCGACGCCAGAGCTCCCCGCTGCAGCAAGCTCTTGATGGCCCGCAGCGCAGCCAGGGTGAATGGGCCGCTAGCCTGCGGGGACCGCACCACCACGAGGAGAGGCGCGACGATGTCGAGGGCGCTGAAGCCGCTGAGGTCCTCATAGGGATGCGCCGCGACCTTCTCTCGACAGCGCTTGAGAGCGTCGATCAGCGGCCTCTCGATGTCGGGCAAATCCAGCCGATCGGACGCCCAGATGATGTTGTGCCGCAGCGCGACGATCACACTTCGGATCTCGTGCACCACAAAAGTGCGCATTTCGTGCTATTCTCGCTGAAGTTTCTGAGATCTGCTGCAGCGCAAAGCTCCTCGTGGAGTCCAGCGAGCTTGAGAGTTGGGCCTTTCCCCTACTTTGGCGTTCAAAGACTGCCAACTACGCCCCTCTCCGCGGAGAGAAACGCCGCCTTCGAGTGAACTTGCAATGCTCAAGCGAGAGAATCAACCGCAAGCTTCCTCAATCACGCCTCCCAAGTATTGCCGGACTTCTTCGCGGGGAATTCCGAGAAAATGCGCCCAATGCGGCCGAAGGAGGCGCTTTGACGCCGAAGTTCAGTGGTGCGCGAAAAGGAATCCGGCGCAAACCGACGAATTTCCGCGCTTCGTCGCCGCCAAACTAGCTCAGCTGCGCCTCCATGAGTAGCCCGGAGCTAACGGTGCGAACGACGCGCGGCGTAGACTTCGGATGCGGCGCAGATGACGCGCGCGTTTCCCGAACCTCTGCGAAAAGACGTGAAAGCCTTCTCGTGCAGCGGACGAGTGATGAAAACAAGACGTTCCAGCCACGGGATTGGGTGGATCGGGCAGAACGTATTCAAAATTCAGAGCTTCCGCACGTTCATTGGGCATTGTGAGAACTCCAGGCTAGCGATGCCAATCGCCCGCATAGGGCGGCAAGACAAGACAGGAGACTCGCGCCCGCATGTGCGTCCAAAGGGTTCGAGTTTCGAGTTCTGCTCAAGGCAGCGGCTTATCCAGCCATGCCACAGCTTCCGCAAGGCCGTTTCCGCAGAAACCCAGAGAGCGCCGCAGGACGAGTCGTCGAGAGACGCCTCACTCCCACGCTCAAAATGAGCCTGTCCGGCTTCTTCAACGCGCCCGTGTCCAAGGGACTGCTGCTCATCACCGTGGGCTCCACCGTGTTCGCGCACTTCACGAACATGGCGCCGCGGTCCTTTCAGCTGAGCCTCTCCGGGCTGTCCAGCGGCCAGCTGTGGCGCTTCGTGACCTCTCAGCTGGCCTTTGGCTCCGCCGGAGAGCTGATCGTGGGGCTGATGCTCAGCTACATGGCGCGCACGTTTGAGCGCCAGCTGGGCTCGCGCAAGTTCGGCGCTTTTGTGTTGCTGAGCGGCGCCATCGGCGTGTCTCTCCAGACGGCGGCCGTGTTGCAGTTCAGCGCGCTTCGCAAAGTGAGCCCCGGGCCCTACAGCGTGATCTTCGCGCTCATGGTGCTGTACTACGCGGGCACGCCCAAGCTGCAGCCGCGGCTGCTGGGCGGCTTCGGCCTGGACTTCAGCGAGAAGAGCCTCACGTATCTGCTGGCGGCGCAGCTCATGTTCAGCGGCGGCCTGGAGTCCGTGGTCCCCAGCGTCAGCGGCATTCTGGCCGGCTGCGCGTATCGCAGCGACACCCTGGGCCTGAACAAGCTCTGCATCCCGGAGGCGGTCGTGCGGATCATGAGCCCGCTCAAGGTGGTGTTCGGCTCCACGCGGCCGGTGAACCTGCCGGGCGACTCGCACTTCGGCGGCTTCACGCGCGGGAGACATGGGATGGGCGGGCGCAGCGAGGGCACCAACTCCGGGCGCGAGCAGCTCATCGGCGGACCCTACGGGGGCTACGGCGGCAGGCCGGTCATGCGACGAACGCCGCCGCCGCCGCCGCCGCCCCCGCCGTCGGAGGAAGACGTGGAGATGATTGTGGGCATGGGATTCGAGAGGGAAGCTGCGGTCCGCGCGCTCGCGCAGCACAACAACAGCGTGGAGCGAGCGATCAACTCGCTGCTGGGAAACCAGTAGGGCCCTGGAAAGGGACCGTGCAGTCGGATCGAGCTGTCGCGTCGTATGGTCATGGTGATGGCGAGAATGGACAAGGAGAGGAGGACACAAGAAGCCCACGACAGCGGACGAAGTAGGTGGGCAGTAGCGCCCCGATGTAAGGATGGATCTTGGTTGGCAAAGAGCCTCGGGCCATTCCACAGTGGAGCCTCGAGCCATTCCACAGTGGAGCCTCGAGCCATTCCACAGTGGAGCCTCGGGCCATTCCACAGTGGAGCCTCGAGCCATTCCACAGTGGAGCCTCGAGCCATTCCACAGTGGAGCCTCGAGCCATCCCGAGCCTCGAGCTATCCCACAGTGTCACATGCACATCTCACCGCTAGAAGTTGTCGTCATCATCAGTCTCGTCCCCGCCATAGTACGGCGCCGCGTCCTCGTCGTTGCTGACGATGCTCCCGTCGTCATCAAGATTCGAGTCGGACTTGCTGCCTATCTCGGCATCGGAGTCCTCCATCGAGTCGTCGCGCGAGTCCTGGCTGAGAGCGGGGGACGCGTCTTCGCTATTCTCCGTGTCCTCTCCGACGCTGTTGTCGTCTCCCGCCATGCGCCCGCTCCTCGCGGCCCTGGCACCTGCTCCGGTCAGCTCCGTCGCGTCCACGATGATGTCCTTTGCGTCCTTCTCGCCGCGCAGCATCGCGTCCTCGGCCGCACGGATCCTGTCAGCCCATTTCCGTCTCCGCCGCTCGCTCTCCAGCGCCCGCTCTCTCTCGACCTTGGCGTAGTCGTCCAGCTCGTGCTCGAGGTACTCCAGGTTGCGGAAGCGGTGGATGTACGCTTCATACTGCTGCTGCAGCTCCTCGGCCAGACGGTCGTACTCATCCATGAACGCAGGACGCACCGTCTGCAGCGACTTGAGACGCTTCTCCTGGCGCTCCAAATCCTGCGTCCGCTTCTTGATCTTGGACGCCAGCGCCTTCTCGTCCAGCTGGAGATCCTCGAACTGCTTCCGCATGGCCTCCAGGTTCTCTCGCGCGCCCTCCAGCAGCTCTCGCAGGCTGCTCTCGATGAAGCGGTGCTCCGCACTGCCGCTGCTGGCGCTGCCCAGCTTGTCCAGGAAGCGCACGGCCTGGAGCCGCTCACGGCGCACCTGCCGCTCCGAAGCGAGCAGATCATGCAGTCGGGCTCCTCGACTCAAGAGGTCGCTGCTCAGCTCTCGAGAGAGCTTCACGTCGTCGGGAATCCGACTGACTTCGCCCCTGGACACCTCCGGCGGAGCTTCAGTGGCGTCGCTCTGCTCTCTCGCGCGCGCCGCCTGGTGCAGCATTCTGGCCAGTTTGAGCAGCTCTTTCACCGCGTGCCCATCCGCCGCATACAGCTTCTTGGCGTTGAGCATGACTTGCGCTTTGGTGTGCAGCTGGTGGGTTATCATGGTCAGGAACTCCACGCGGTCGTCTTCGCTCTCGATGCTGTCCGAGATGGCCACGCTGGGGTCGTAGCGCCTCACCATCCAGTACAGCACATCGGCCACCAGCTCGAAGTTGGGCGTGCGGAAATTCTCCAGCGACACCAGGCGCTGGTACCCCAGGCTGCGCAGGATCTCCGCAAAGTCTCGAAGATCTCGGAATGACATGGCGCGTTGCGCAACTCACCGAGCGTGTCGTCAGCCTTTTTTCCTTCTCCTTTGGGATTGTCACGTAGTGACGTAGAGATGCAAGATGCGGCGCATAGCTTGTCTTGTTTCGGCTGTACGAAAGAGAGAGGAGAGGGGAGAGAGGCGCGCGGCGCTCCCGACGCGGATTCGAAACTTCCCGGAAGCCATGCTTGCTGGGTACTTTTGTACTCGATCGAACGCAGTGTACAGCAGCTCTCGCCATAGCTAAAACCTATTCTTGTTATAAAAATTATCCAAAACACGATCAAAAAAAACATCGAAATAGTTTTGTGCTTTTTTCGTCCACACTGTACTGTACTCCTGTACTGCCTCTGAAGTCTTCTATCGATACTGACCAAACCCTCCTCGTCCGGAGATGCGCCCGCATGCATCGGATCTTGTCCGTCGGGAGCGCCACAAAAGTGGCACTTCAACAATGCACCACTCTCCCCTCTCCCGCGCACTCCTTCTCGTTTCTATTTTCATCATCGCGGAGCATCCAGATGCTG
>JAAMXY010001816.1:0-27884 GCA_019677205.1 Pinguiococcus pyrenoidosus
GTGGCTGAGGGGAGGGGACCACTTCTGCTGCGTGTTTGTTTTTGAGTGATTGCAGGTGGGTGTCGGCTGAGAGAGCGTGCGTCGTCGAGGCGGTTGATGCTTGATCTTTCGTTTGCGTCTGACGAGGGGGTCTGCATGGTGGCAGGTGGTGTGCGTTCCACCCTGGATGAGAGGATGCATGACCATGCATGGCGAATAGCAGCCACGATAGCCGCTAAGCAAGGAACAAGCAACGTGCGTGGAGACGCACGAGCGAGCGAGGGGCGGTTATCGTGCGTGTCGAAGCAAGCAAGCAAGCAAGCAAGCAAGCAAGCAGTTAAGCTTGGAGGCGCCGAAGAGGTCGAGTCGATCTCCTCTCGAAGCATGCTCAGGAAGGAGAATCCTGTCACGAGGGAATCCAATATCATGATGGCCCAGCGCCATTCGGCAACGACGGGCCGCATCGCTCATAAGGCAGCAGCAACGCACAAGAACGCACATGCAGCCATGGTTAAGAGGCTTTGTGAACCCGAGAACGCCGCTCTCACTCAAGCATAGCTCGGCAACACAATAAAATTAGATGGACCCATTGTGTGCACGCCAAAAGTCGTCACACTTCCCTGCCGAAGCCTCTCCAAAGCGCGGCGCTGAACCCCCAGCGATCTAGCAAGCATCCAGCTTCTCAGGGCCACTCATCCAGTCAAATGACCGTTCATCATTATTATATTTTACAATATAATTTTATAATTGTATCAATATTTTAATATAAATAAATATTTCAAAGTCTCGCCCAACGCCGCATTGAGGGCGCAACTTGTCCCACAAATCTGCGCGTCATGGCGGTGGCGTTCGGACGGGAGTCCTCTCTGGAGGTTCGCGTGCATCCCTTGGTGCCCCTGATCATCTTGGACCACTACCAGAGGAGAGACACGACCAACACACGAGTCATCGGCACCCTTCTCGGTAGGAAGTCCCCACGACGCCCCCTTTCGAAGCCCTCTGCCGCCTCGTTTGACGTCGGATCTTCGTTTTTCGCGCTCCCACACGCGCGATGAACAGGCAAGGTGTCTGACAACTGCGTGGAGATCACCAACTGCTACGCGGTGATGCATCTGGAGCCCGAGGACTTCAGCAAGATGGCCTTGGGCCGCGAACTGCACTCTCACATGGCCGACTTGACGGCGCGGGTGGCCAAGCGGGAGATCATCGTGGGATGGTACTCCACGAACATCCCGGGCGTGGCCTTCCCGAGCAATAACGTCGTCGTGCACGGCTTCTACTGTGAGCAGGCGGACAATCCCGTAAGCTTCGTAGCCTTGGAGCAGCTCGTGGAGGGGATTTGGAGCTCTTAGACAAGCTGCGATGCCTTCCTTTTCCACGAAACAGGTGATCCTCACGGTGGACACGAATCTCACTGCGGACGGGGTGCAGCTGAAGGCGTACACGATCTCTCCGATCGTGCTGGAAGGCGATGGAGTGGGCAACGTGCTGAAGGAGCACAAGGTCACCACGGTCATGTCCCCGCAGGAGCGGATCTGCGTGGACCACATGATATCCGGCGGCGTGCTTCCCGCGGTCAAGACGGGCGGTGCAATCTCTGCAGAGCTTCCGGTGGACGGCTCCTTGAGCCGCCTGGAGGACGTGCTTGAGAAGCTGCTAGAGATGCTGAACACCGTCAGCAACTACGTAGATGAGGTCGTGGAGGGGACGCGGGAGCCGGACTATGAGCTCGGCGCGCTCATCGCGTCGGCCATGGCCAAGGTGCCACGGTTGAGACCAGAGCTCTTCCAGCGGAGCTTCTCAGACACCGTCCAGGACTTGCTCATGGTGGACCACCTTGCCACCCTCACCAAGACGCAGCTGGAGATCGCCGAGCGACTGAACGCAAGCTTGTAGATCGTGGCGTCGCCACGGGAAGGAAGGAAAGACCTGAGCTGATTCTCTTCAAGATCGTCATTCTCTCAGTCCGCAGATTCGTCTACCGCGGGAGGACCATGATCGCTCCCGGCAGGGGCTCCAAAAATGCCGGCTCCGGCGCCTTCGACCCTGAGGATACCGCTAGAGCGTCTCCGAGGCGACCTCCGCCTGGTGGGTCGGGACGTCTTGAGGCTCGTGTCCGTTCTGGGCCTGCCACAAGCGGGTGTACACGCCGTTCGCCCTGAGCAGGTCGTCATGAGTGCCCGACTCCATCAGCACGCCACCCACGAGGACGTATATCCTGTCGCTGTCTTTCACGCTCGCTAGCCGATGCGCAATGGTAACGACTGTTCGGCCCTTCGACGCTTCCCTCAGGCTCTTCAAGATGTCCGCCTCGGTGAAGGAGTCCACCGCCGAAGTGATCTCGTCGCAGAGGAGCACGTCCGGCTCCTTGAAGACCGCGCGCGCGATCGCGACTCGCTGGCGCTCCCCGCCGCTGAGCGCCGCGCCCCGCTCCCCCACCCGCGTGGCATACCCCTCCGGCTTCCTCAAAATCGCATCGTGCAAGCGAGCCTGCTGTGCCGCCTCCTCCACGGCCGCCTGATCGCTGTCGCGCACGCCGGATATTCGCCGAGTCGTCCCATCCGGAAAGCCGTACGCGATGTTGGCTCCCACCGTGTCGTCAAAGAGGCTGTTGTCCTGCGCCACCACGCCGATCGCGGACCGCAGCAGCTCCAACGGGATCTTGTCGAGGCGCTCGCCGTCGATCTTCACGGTGCCCTCGACGGGGTCGTACAGCCGCGTCATGAGCTTCAGCAGCGTCGACTTCCCGGAGCCGCTCGGTCCCACGATCGCCACCCTCTCCCCCGGCGCGATCGTCATGGTGACGTTCTTCAGCGTGGGACCGGCGTTGTCTGGGTAGCTGAACGACACCTGGTCGAGCTCGATGAGGCCAGCCAAGGGCCTCGTTATCGTGGACGTGCCTTCAGGGAGGTAATCCAGCGGCTCGGCAAACGCCCCGCCCGGACCAGCCGAGGGGTCGGAGATGGACGGTCTCGTGTTCAGAATACGAAGCGTATACTCCAGGTCCACGAATCCTTGTCGAAGCTCCTGGTAGGTGTACCCGATGAAATTGAACGGCACTGCGAGCTGCAGGAGCAAGGCGTTCACCGCCACCAGGTCGCCGACCGACATCCGGCCGCTTTGCACCCCTTGGACGCCCATCACCATGCACGTCGTCAGACCGATGGAGAAGACCAGCGCTTGCCCGACGTTCAGGCAGGCCACGCTGAAGGTGTTGAGCACGTTCACGCGTTCGATCCGTCTCAGAAACTCGTCCTCGTAGCGCGAGGTCTCGGCCTTCTCTCCCCCGAACAGCTTCACTGTCTCGTGGTTCATCAGGCTATCCACAAAGTAGGCGTTGCGTGCACCGTCCACCTTGACCAACTCTCTTCGGATTCGCACCCGCCACTCGGTGAGCTTTGCAGTGTACGCGGTGTAGACGGCAAACATTGCAAACGTCACGAGCGTGAAGGAGCTGCCGGAAGTTCTCGCCATGATGGTGCCGCTCAGGGTCAGCTCCACCAGCGTGGGCACCACCGAGAAGATCAGCTGGAACAGGATGCTCTGGAAGCCGCGGGTGCCGCGGACGTACGCCACCGACAGCGTGCCCGTAGGGTGCGACAGATGAAAGCTTGTGTCCAGCGTGTGCAAGTGCCGGAACAGCGTCGCCGCAAAGCGCCGCACCGCCGCCTGACTCACCCGCGCAAAGAGAGTCGTCTTGGCCTCCTGGAAAAAGGTCGCCATACTGCGAGCTGCGCCGTAGAGCAGCATGAGCGAGGCCGCGCCGGACGCCGTCACCACAGCGAAGAAGCTCTGCTCCGTCCCGGGCGCCAACGCGCCGGCGTTCAGCGAGTCGATCGCCGACTGCAGCACCAAAGGCACGGACACCGAGATCCACTTGCCCGCCAGGAGGCAGCAGAGCGACGCCACCACCAGCAGCTTCTTCTGGACGTCGTTCTCCGGCCACACAAAGCGCATCATGTGCCGCATGACTTCTCTCTTGCCGAATCTCTTCTGCTCCACCGCTTTCTCCTCCGCTCGGGCGCCGTCCACTCGCGCAGCTGGCACATCCGCGTTTCGCGCGCCGACGCTCACGCCGAACAGACGCGTGGCGCGACGCCCGGCCGCGCGATACGGCGCTGCCGGCAGCGCAAGGGCCGCCAGCAGCAGCAGCACCAGCGGGCGTGAGCGCGCAGCCATGCTGGCTTCACAGAGACGCGCTCTGGTCCTGCGGGGCCTTTCTCAGCTCGAGAGGCGCTTTTGGGGGGAAATTCTGGTGGCGTCGAAAGTACTTCTCTGTCTCTCTCTCGCTCGCTGTGTCTGTCTCTTCGGGTTTTGGCGCGGAGATTCGACGGTTTCGGAAACTTGCGCGTTATCAGCCCACTGTACAGCTCGGAACCGCAGTGACGCACGGCCGATCGCCCATGCGCCTCTTGGCCGCCGCACTGCTGCTCCGGACCGGCCAGTCCTTGCTGTCGCCCGCGCGCGCGCTGAGCAGCTGGCAGGGCTCCTGGGAGGCGCGTCGCCAGTCGGGCGCCCTCAAGGCCGCGCTGCCGGATGGGGACAGAGACGACGACGACGACGCCGACGCGCCACAGGTGTTCTCCGTGGCGGAGCACGAGGCCGGACTCCGTCTGGACGTGGTGCTGTCGCAGCACTTTGAGGAGCAAGGGCGGTCGCGCAACTACTACGCGCAGCTGCTCAAGGAGGGCTTCGTGACCTGCAATGGCAAGGTCGCCAAGAAGAGCCTCAAGCCGGACGCGGGCGACGAGGTGTCCGTGCGCTTCCGGTGGACCGAGGAGCTGCGGCTGGAGGCCGAGCATCTGCCTGGGATTGCGGAAGGCGTCTTGTTCGAAGACGACGACGTCCTGGTGCTGAACAAACCCTCGGGTCTGGTGGTGCATCCGGCGCCGGGCAATTGGAACGGCACGCTCGTCAACGGCGTGCTGCACTACCTGAGGCGGTCGGGAAGCGCGCATGACTGGGACAGCCAGGAGACCGAGCGACCTGGCGTCGTGCACCGGCTGGACAAGGGCACGACCGGCGTGATGGTACTTGCGAAGAACAGCCTCGCGCACGCCGCCTTGTCCCAGGCCTTCGCCCAGCGCCTCGTCGAGAAGGAGTACGTGTGCATCTGCTACGGGAGACCGAGCAATGCGGAGATAGAAGTCGAGACGCTCATTGGGCGGCATCCGCAGCACCGACAAAGGATGGTGGCGCTGCCACTGGATAGTGGGGATCGCACCGGCAAGCTCGCGCGCTCCACGGTGCACATCGTGGGCTGGGACGAGAAGATCTCGCTGCTTCGCGTGGAGATTTACACGGGACGGACGCATCAGATCCGCGTTCACCTGCAGCATCTCAAATGTCCCATCCTCGGGGATGAGGTGTACGGGTCCAAGGACATCAACCTGAAGCTCGAGAAGGACCTCGGCATCACACGGCCACTGCTCCACGCGCACCGGCTCGCCTTTCCTCACCCTACAATAGAAGGAAAGACCATCGAGGTGATGCATCTGCTTTTGGCTCTTCAACATGCGGTATCCATCTGGCTCATCTTGTGTCTTCGCCTTGCAAAACGTTGTAGGTGAAGGCGCCGCTGCCAACGGACTTCTACGAGGTTGCAGGCCACATTCTGGCAGGCTTGCCGGACACGTTCTAAGCAGTGTCAGGTCAAGCTTGAGAAAGGAGCTGCTAGAAGCTTGTTGACGCGCGCAAGACGGGGAGCGGAAGCGGAATCAAAAGAAACCGATTTTTGAGCATTCTGTCTTCGCAGAGCCCTCCTCCTTCCTTGCCCAGGTGCTTGTGTGTGTTTTTGTGTCCGTGTCTGCGGATCCAGGGTTCTATATCGCGTCTTGCGCTTGAGGTGAGCTCTCATCGCTCCTTCTTCGGAAGGTAGTTGGCAGCCTGCTGCTGAAGCTCTCTCATTCGAGCGTGTTGAGCGTCTCTCCCTGGAGATCAAAAGAAACAAGTCGTAGGCAACGCCAAGGGAGGAGTTCGCGAGTCCCGGTTCTTCTGCGACAAAACCCGCTTGTGATGCCGACGCACCTCTCTTTATCAAGTACTCGAGCAGAGGGAACAAGACCAAGAGCACCAGAAAGATGATGGCAAGGGTCTGCACTCCCCCGAGGTCCTCGATGGTGCGTTGGAGCTCAGTAAGGGGATTCGGGATGCCCATCGCTCTCAGATATCGCCAACTCCCTCGCCTTCCCAGTCGTCCTCAGCCTGGCAACAAATCACTCAAGGCTAGAGGCAGAGGCGCCGTCAAGGTCTTGATCGTGCGAGCGCGCGCGCGAGTGCCCAATTCTCCTCGCATGAGCGTTATCTCTCCATTGCACAGCATCTCAACACTTCATTCTCCGAGTACCCTCCCAGCAGGAGTACCCCTTTCGATCGCTTCTGAATGCTCCGTATCGATCTCGGACAGAATCGCGGAACGTGCACGGCGAAAAGTGACAGCAGAAGCGAGCAAGCGAGGGATCAGCTGATCGCACTTCAACTGCTGCATTTGCGGCGACAGTGGCGTCGCGTCCCTGAAAGCTCGGATTAGGAGCTTCTGATTGGCAAAAGTCGCTGATTCCAGCACTCTTGAGACAGGCGTCATGAGAGCTGTGATTGGCCAGCTCGTGATGCTGGTGGCGTCCGTGAGGGCGCTGCGACGGCCGCTGCGGCGCTCGACGCTCGCCATGAAGACCGAGGCGAAGAGCCAGTACAACATCGTGCTGCTGCCCGGCGATGGCATCGGGCCCGAGATCACCAAGGTCACCGTGAGCGTGCTGGAGGCGGTCGGGGAGAAGACCGGCGTCAGCTTCGACTTCTCGTACGGAGACATCGGCGGCATCGCTCTGGACAACCACGACAATCCCTTCCCGGACGAGACGCTGGAGAAGTGCCGCAATGCGGACTCCGTGCTGCTGGCCTGCATCGGAGGCTACAAGTGGGACAACAACCCGCGCGACAAGCGGCCGGAGACGGGCCTCCTGAAGATGCGCGAGGCGCTGGGCCTTTTCGCCAACCTCCGCCCCGCCAAGGTCATCCCTGCGTTGATCGGCGCCTCGACGCTGAAGCCGGAGGTCGTGGACGGCGTGGACATCATGGTCGTGCGGGAGCTCACCGGCGACGTGTACTTCGGAAAGCCGAAGGGGATTGAGATGCGCGATGGTGACGCGATCTTTTATCGCCGAAGGGAAGATCCAATCGCTAACGCCGTCCTTGGGACCTTGGTGCAGGAGAGCGTGTGGGATTCGACAACATGATCTACTCGGAGTCGGAGATTGACCGGATTGCCAGAGTGGCGTTCGACATCGCACGGGCGCGCAGTGGTCGCGTAGTGAGCATCGACAAGGCCAACGTGCTCGACGTGTCTCAGCTCTGGCGCGAGGTTCGAACTTGCTTGTGCTTGACGCAACATGTGTCCCTTCATTCCCAATTGGGCTTTGCTCTCTGACACGTTTCCCGCCGATGCTCCAAAGGTGGTGACGAAAGTTCGCGATGACGCTGCACCCGACATCGAGCTCAGCCACATGTACGTTGACAACGCGGCGATGCAGCTCATTCGGGTACGTCCGCTTCTGCCGCCCGCAAGGACCTGCGCCCTGCAGGAACCCGCTTGAAATCGTTGTGCATTGTCCGCACGACTGCAAGACTCTGCAAGACTCTGTAAGACTCTGTAAGACTCACCCTGGCCTCTCTCTGTCTCTCTCTGTCTCTCTCTCCGTCTCTGTCTCTCTCTCTTTCTCTCTCTTTCTCTGCAATTCACAGTACCCGAAGCAGTTTGACACCATTGTGTGCGGGAACATCTTTGGCGACATCCTGAGCGATGAAGCCTCCATGCTTGTCGGCTCGCTTGGCATGCTCCCCTCTGCGTCCCTGGGTGATCCTTCTAGGCCCGGCGTCTTCGAGCCTTGCCATGGCTCTGCGCCGGATATCGCAGGACAGGTATGCACGAAGAGGCCACCACCTCCCTGCGACGAGAGTCGCGCTTCCGACAGCCAGGCGGTGGCTTCTCTCTGCCTCACGTACGTCGCCATGCTGCCTTAGGACAAGGCAAATCCCTTGGCGATGATTTTGAGCGCCGCCATGATGCTCAAGTATGATCTGAGCCAGCCCGATCTGGCCCAAATGATTGAAACCGCGGTCGAACAGGTGCCCATCAACGGTCGGGCCGTGCTTTCGAGGCATCGCTTACGCCAGCCTTCGCACAGGTTCTTGACAACGGCATCCGGACTGCGGACATTGCAAGCTTGGATCAGGTGCGGTCGTGATTCTTGCTCGTTTCTCGTCCGTCTATGTTCGGCTCGCGGACGCGGCCTCACCGATGCCGCTCCCTTCCGCAGGACGTGGTGGGCTGCACGGAGATGGGCAAGGCCGTGGTGGACATCATTGGGAAGATGCCGTCGACCGTCCCTGCGGTGGCACAGTAGTTGTTTAAGAGGGCCTAGGCGGCAGCAAGTTGTCTGTGAAGAAGCGGAGAGGGTGCTCGGCGGAAGGAATGTGTCTTCGAAACTGTCCTAGTCATGCTGCGGAGCCTTTCCGGTGGCCCAACGGCAATCCATTCCAGCTGCAGTTTCAAGTCCTCATGCTACTTCTGTGACGCTTCCTATCCTCCACATCGCCCGTGCCAGCTTGGCCTCCTCTCCAAGAAGATGAGGCGAAGACCGTCCGTCGGCTGGAGTCAACAAAGCCGGCTCGGTTGTCACGTCCTGAGCGAGTGCTTCGAGGCCGCGGGCGCTTGCCGCTTCTCATCGCCTTGGCCCTTCCTGCGGAGCACAATACGACCCACCCGCAGATGTCGAAATCGGATACGACAAAGAGGGCCGCTGAGCAACGCCATGTACATGCATTCCTCCAGCGCGCTGATCTCTCGTATGACCCCGTCGAAATCCTCGCCGCTCAGAACGCTTGTGGCCTGGATCACATCCCCGGGGCAGTAGATCACCTCGTCCAGCTTCAGGATGCTCCCCTCTTCGGGGACCTGCAGGGAGTGCATGGGTGGGACCTCGCCGTCCTCCTCCCCGGAGGACGTGCGCTTCGTGAAGTTCTTCGAGCGCTGCTTCAGGTCCGACACGATCTCATGAAGATCATCCCGAATGTCGACCTGATTCAGGTGTGGCCGCAAGAAGACGCTGCCGCCGTCTCGCTTCGCCTGCCCCGGCATCCCCTCCCTCTGCGTGGCCGCGGCCGTGCCGTTGGGTCCCGACTTGGCAGTCTCCTTGCCGCCGTCGCCCTTCCTCTTGTCCTTTGCTGCCTGCTCGGGTGCCTCCTTGCGCCGCAAGGTCATGGCCGAGACGTTGCCCTGCTTCACCGCCGTGTCAAAGTCCTCCTTGACCTTGCTGAGCCTGGCAATCTCGCGGTCGATGCGCGCGACTTCGGCGTCCTTGAGCTGCTCCACCGCGGTTTCGTACAGGGCGGTGGCATTGACCACGTCAAAGTCGTAGAGCTGCTCGAAGTTGCGGTACTGGTGGTTGCGGAAGTTCTGCGCGGCCAAAATCCGCCGTCGCTTGGTGTGCTCGAGCTCTTTTCGCTTCCTTAGGAAGCGCGAGTGCTCGCCGGCCTCCAGCAAGTCCAGCTCGTCCCGCAGCTTCTGGAGCCTTTTTTCCACATCGGAGACCTCCGCCACTGCGCTGTCCCCGTCCATTTCCTCCGGCTCGTCGCCCTCGGCAGCGGCAGCCAATACCTCTGTGAAGTTCTCCACCTTGGAGCGCAGGCCCATGTCGCTGATCCCGTCCTGCTCTGCCGGGCTCTCCGTATCTGTCGGATCGTCCGGGAAGCGCCGTTTCTTGCCTGCGTTGCACGTCAGCGTCGCTCGTGCAGACTTGCAGGCGGACTTGCAGCGTACCTCGCACTCCGGTGGCCATGCTCGCTCCGAATCGCACCAGCACCAGATTGCAACACAAACGGCGGGATGCAGCCGACGGCGTCGTGGGGGTCAGCTCAACTCACCCCTGAAATTATGCTGTGTGGGGTTTTCTCCTCATGAGCATTGAAAATCTTAAGAAGATTTATTTTTTTACTAGAGACCTCAGTGATAAAACCTCAACATGAGATAGATGAAATGTGGCAGAAGTTCCTGTCGTGTATTCTATTTCTAAATATCCTGAGGATTATGATTCTTGATATGTGACTTAATTTTTGAAAGACCGGGACGCGAACCACAGCCGGAACCCGCGTTGGCCAATCAGCGCTCAACGCTCAACAGTTGGTCGCCGCGCGCGAAACCCAGAATTGACGAATACGAGAAGATCACGAGCAGCTGATCAGCTGATCCGAGGAGCGAGCGCGGCGCTCTTTCTCTGGCGCACTTTTTTGCTCTGAGCGCGACTGTGGTGCAGCCACGTTCTCGTCATTCGCCGACGCTTCACCTGATCCATCCTAGGTGGAGCCAAGAAGATTCTTCTGACCCTCGGAGGAAAGACGCAAAGATCCATTGACATCCGTGTCCGCACCTTGCTGCGAGCGGCAGAACTCCGCCGATGTCGTAGGAGTGGACGGCCCATCGACTCACTTGGCCTTTGGGACTTGTCTTCACGTATGCTGGGACCTACTGGTAGCTTAACAACGAGTTTGGCCCGATTCCAGGCGCTCGCCAGCGAAGCCTCGCGATGCGCAGCTTCGGCGCTTTTCTCTGTCTATGGCTGAGCGACGCTGTTGAGCAGCGCGTCATCCGCCGGACTTGCACTTGCCTTCGCCACCTGGAGCTCGGCGACAACTTGGGCCCGTTTGTGCAGAGGAGACTTCGGACGACCCTGCGAGGCTTCTACACCAAGGACTATGGCCCCAGCTTGGGGCACTGCAACGAAGACTGCAGCAAGACGGCAGCCGAAGCGCTCGTCTTGGATGTTTACATGGGCAATGTGTCGACCGACGACCTGCCTCGAGAGCTGCGGACAGCAGCTTGGACAATCAACGGCCTCTGGGGCCTGGAAGGGGCCACCACCAACGCCACCGAGCCGAAGGGTTCTGCCGCCGAAAACTACGTCATGGCGTCGGCAGTGCTGGTCCCTGGAGGGAAGGAGATCGCGCTCTTCACGGACGGGCTGCCAGCACTGCACGGTCCGCCCAGGCGCGTCTACGTTGGAGAAGGATATGGGGACCGGACGCCAGGCATTGCACTGGGGGCGGTCTACGGCGCGTACAAGCTCTTGGAGAAGCTGGGCTTTGCGTTTTTGCATCCGCTGGATGGTCCGCTTCGGCCCCTGAGGGCCCCCCTCTACGAGACGTTGCTCACTGAGGGTATCCGGATTGACGGGCCTCGGTGGCCGATACGTGGCATGCACTACCACACGCAGCATCCCCTGGAATTGACCGACGTTCTGCAGGGGCTGGACATTCCGATGGGCTGCTCAGCGAGTTGCGTGAACGGCACAGAGACGCGACCAGGGAGGATCGGAATGCCCTGCGTCCCCTGCGTGGAGGCTTTTGAGGCGATGCTTCCAAAGGTGGAGCTTTGGTTTGAGTGGTGCGCCGCATCCTTCCTGAACCGGGTGCAGTGGATTCTGCTGGCCACAAGTCGTATGGGGGACTTTGTCGACTCCGAGCTCCGGCAGCAACGGCTGCGCCGCATCTGCGGGATCGCGCACACGTTTGGGCTCGCCTGCGGCGCAGTGGTGCCCATCGCTGACATGCAGCAGCACGGTTGGTACATGGTCAACACGTTCTGGAAACCAGACGTGATGAAGTCGGCAATCGAGAGGAGGGTCGATTGGGTCGCGCAAGCGGGCTTTGACTTCATATCGACGGAGAACGGCCTGAGTGAGTTCACGCACCCCGATGACGGCGTCATGTTGAATCTGTTGGACATTTTCACCAACTACGCCGCCGGTACGCACGGGATGGAGCCGAGCATCAAGGTGCACTGTAGCACCGGACAGTACAGTGAGCGCTTCCACGATCCACGGCCCGGGCGACAGGGCAAGTTAAACTTCAACTTCTTGCCGACCAAAGCGGACCGTCGCCTCGTCGTCATGCCACACACCGTCCAGCCGTTCGCGCTGGACGACATGGCGCCGATCTACGGGAACCTCAACTTCAGCGACATCCTCGAGTACACCATCTACGAAATGCTGGAGGGCAAGCGGGCGGTCATCTGGTACGGCGAATCCGCCTACTGGGTCAGCGTCGACGTGGACGTGCCGCTTTTCTTGCCGGTGTATGCGGACCGTCGTGTGCATGACCTGCGCCTGCTGTCAACGTTTGAGCACACGGATCCTCGGCAGCCACCGTTTCCGGATTGGACAGACGCCGAGCACAAGCTGAGATCTGAGAGGCACCGTGGCAGAGAGGCCTACAAGCATACCCCCATGCACGGACAAGTGACCTTCAGCAGCGGCTGGGAATGGGGGTACTACGTCAACGACCTCGCCGCTGCCCTTGCATCGTGGAATCCCGTCAACGGCGCGCCGGATGACCGGGCGGCGTTGAGCTCGGTCTTGTCATCCAGATTCCAGGCGGCGTTCGGCAGCGACATTGGCACCGAAATAGTGGATTGGATAGCGAGGGTCGCCAGTGAGCAGGTGGGCCTGCTCATCTACACGGCTCAGTCCTTCGGGAACTCCTCGACGGCCAAGGACGCTGCGAAGGATGGCCCGAAGCATGGGGCCGCGTTTGTCAAAACAGACGCGGACACGATAACGATGATTCCCAAGGAGGCCGAGCACGCGCTGAACCGCGATGAAGTGCACAGCCTGTTCTTGGAGCTGGACAAGCAGAAGAATGGTCTCTTGACGTACAAGGAGATCAAGGAGGGCATGGCAAGCCTGCGCCGCGCCGGGATGATCGACAAGCGGCTGTGGGCATCCGAGCTGCTCGCCGGAGCGGACGCGGATGAGAATGAGACCGTCGATGAGGAGGAGTTTTGGATCATGCTCTCCATGCCCCGGTCTGCCGAGACGGGCAGCAGTCCGACGAGAGAGCACAGCGATGCTCTGTTTCGGCAGCTAGACCGCGGCTACTTCACTTCGAATGCGAGGCAGAAGCGAGCCGCTGTTTCTGATGAGCCCCATGGCGGCGAAGGTGTCTGCAGGGCCGGCACAGAGCTGGTGGCTACAGGCTGCGTTGGCGACGGCGATGGCGATGGCGATGGCGATGGCGACAACGCTTCCGAAAGGGAAAGGTCCTGGAGCTTCTCCTCCGCGTTGCTCGGCGTCTCTGGGGATGGCTTACTTCACTATGCCGAGCTCCGCGCGGG
This sequence comes from Pinguiococcus pyrenoidosus, assembly GCA_019677205.1. Classification (NCBI taxonomy): domain Eukaryota; class Pinguiophyceae; order Pinguiochrysidales; family Pinguiochrysidaceae; genus Pinguiococcus; species Pinguiococcus pyrenoidosus. The sequence goes on from JAAMXY010001816.1 coordinate 13,145, forward strand.
CATGCACACACTCAGGAAGGCCGGTCACGTGTCGCCCCGCTGGTGGGCTTCCCAGCTGCTCCGATGGGCGGACAAGAATCAAGATGGGGCGATTGACAAGGACGAGTTCTTCCAGATTCTCACGCCCGAGCCAGATCCCATCAAGCTGATGGGCCTCGCGTATCTCAGCGGATTCGACACCTGGGCCGAGCTTCCCAGGTACCTGGGCGTGCACATGACGCAAGGGACCAAGGTGATGCCCACGGACTGGACCGACGACATGTACCGCTACGTGCTTCTCATGCTGGAGAAGCTCCACTCCGCTTCGCAGTCGTGGGTGGCGCGCTTCCAGGGCCGCGTACTCGAGCCGTTCGAGGCCCTCTGCGACGAGTCGGTCTGCCTGGCCGACGTGCATGTCGACGAGGCGCACCATGATCACCCGAGCATCGACGCCATGGCCAGCTTGAGTCACATTCTGGATTCCGCCGCAGGGTCGGATCGCTGCGCCTCGCAGCGCAGATACATAGCGGAGCTTTTCGCGAGCGCCTACATCACCCAGCTCAGGTCAGAGCACGTGCTCCTCATCTACAAGGCGCTGGCACCCAAGGTTGCGGAGGAGACTAGGGCAGCCTTGCTGAGAGAGGGGCGCGCTGTTATAGAAAAGGCCCAGAAAGTCGTGAACTTGCTCGAACGATACGTCTACCGCGTGCCGGTGTCGAGGATCGCGTCTTGGCGAGGCAGCCCTGATCCAACGGCGTACAGATTCGGCTACTTATGGGCTGTTCACAGCATGTACTTCTGGTGGAGAGATCAAGGTCGGGCAGAGGGGCGATCAGCGGAGGCGAGGCGATCCCCATGCTACCTGAACCGAATGGACCCCAGCGAGCTGGCCTTGGGACTTGATAGGTCGCTGCTGGAGCGCTTCAAGGGGATCATGAACACCATGCCGAGGCTCGCAGGTCTGGAACTTCAAGACTGCTTGGCTCCACCGTCGGATGGATTCAAGTTCCCAGAAGATCTATAGCTTGTCGGCGTCGGCCTAGACTGCTCACTGTGGACGGCCCCCTCTGTTGTAGTGCGATGTGGGGTGATTGTGCGCCGCAATTTAGCTTGTGAAACCTCATGAGATCTTGTGAGGATCTTGTGAGGATCTTGTGAGGATCTTGTGAGGATCTTGTGAGGATCCGCTGGTGCGCCCCTCGATCTAGTAGAGATCAGGCGCCAATCTCTAGATGGAAGCACCTTACTTTCCTCGCGCCGGCTGTACCCAACGATACACAAAAATGGCCGCGACTGACATCCCTAGCACGCCTGCGGCATACCGCCAATAGTGTGCCCTTCTCCTGTGCAGCCGCTGCCTCCCAATGCTGTAGAGGTGATGTCTCAGTATGTAGTCTAAGACCTCCTTGCGGAGGTTCTTCTGCAAAAAGTCCAAGTCGAGGCTGTCGCGAATCGCCGTCGAGGAGATGTCCGTGAGGTGCTTGCTGTCCAGGAATGTGTCCTGACAGCGTCCCTGGGCATACAGGGTCGCGTCGTCGGATCCTCTCCGAAAGACAACAAAGCTCAGCCGCCGGAGCAGCTCCTCTGCCGATTTGGCAGTCGAGTCAGCGTCCCTCCAAGCATTGCAACTCCACCTTCCCAACGCTTCCGCACCTGAACGCCTCCACTTTCCTGACACCAAGTCTCTGTAGGTGTCCGCCCCCATGAGGAAGGAGAAGCTGGGGCCCAGACGAAACTGTCAGCGCGTCGTCGCGCCCGTCCGACGAGGCAGGCTCCCGCACCTTTTCTCGGGATGCCTCTCGGAGAGGTAGTCGAGCACGTCGGCAGTGCCAACCCGGAGACTTCGCGCGCTCTGACGCTTGGCCATGTAAACGTCCTTCTCCACGCCTAATACGCGCACCACGCAGCTCTCGGTACTCAGGTGCTCGAAGTTTCGCCTGCACAGCTCCATCTGGGAATCGTCGCTTTAGCCCTGAACACCGCAGAATTCGGCAGAATTCAGCACTCACCCGATGAGAAAAGGACGCCAGCACCTTCCTCTTCGCATCGAACATGTGCGCATAGACTATACGCGCGCGCAACGCTCAGGAAAGCGCCCTCTCCGACGTTTGGCGCACTTTCGACCCACCTGGAAGAATCCAGACCTCGCTGAATTGGCCGGTGTCGCGCGCTTCCACCACCATACCGGCGTGCCCACCAAGCCCGGTGGGCGGATTCCCGGACAGGCCAAAGATGAGCACTCTCGGGCGCTGTGGCGCCATGTTGCCCCCAAAGTGTTCCCAATTTCGCTCCGTCGCTCGTCCGCGTCTGAAACTGTCCCCCGTATTTCGCTGTCCAATGGCAAAATAGAGCGACAAGTGACAGACGCGGAAAACGAGAGGAGAGGTAAAGATCCGCCACACGGCGCCACAGCCATGAGTGATCTCCCGTCCAGGACCCAGCAGCTGATCCTGGCCTTCGTGGGCCCACCGGAGGCCTCGCAGCCGGCGGCGGCGGTGAAAGAGGCGCGACGTGACGAGAAGAAGGACGATAAGAGCTGTGGTGTCCGGAGCGCCACGCCGATCTTGTCTCCAGCGGACTACGTCCTTCTGCGCAGTGGCCAGGCGGAGGCGGTGGTGCTTCGGGACGCCTTTCTGGGTCAAAGCAGTGCGGATGGGATCCACCGGCAACTCCAGCTCTTGCGCTCTACCGGCAAACTGCGCAAAGCAAGGATGGGCAGAGGGCTCGGCCGGTGGAATGAGGTCCGTACAGCGTTCCTTTCCTGGTGTGCTCGGCGGAGAAGATGTTCTGGATCTTGCGCTTCTAGGACATCTTAAACATTGACGTATCTACGCTGCCAGGAAAGCGCCAGAGGGGATCTGATGTGCTTCAGCAGCGAGCTCGGCGCGGAGCAGGGCAGATTCTTAGAACCCCTGCGGACGAAGGTCAAGCAGCTGGTCCGGGAGCTCCAGCGAGAGGTGCACCGAGGCAGCGAGCGTGGGAGAATGAAGCTTCAGGACGACTTGAGCATGCAGATCGCGTGCTATCCCGGCGACGGAGCGCGCTATGTTCGCCACCGAGATAGCTACTCCTGTGAGTGCTGGACGCCGTCTCTTTGACCTCACTGGCCATCTCTTACTCCTCTCTGCGTACCTTGACTTCTTGTCCCTTTCTTCTCTTGACCTGTCACCGATAGCCCCTCTGAAGGAGACGGCGAGGATCTACACTGCGATTTACTACGTCAATCCGGAGTACGACGCTGAGGGGCACGGAGGCGCCCTTCGATTCCACTTTGATGACGAGGACGGGGACGAGAGGACGTGGGACGTGCAGCCCGTGATGGACAGATTGGTTCTGTTCCGCTCGGATCTTGCCGAGCACTCGGTGCAGCCGGCGTTTGCGGAGCGGTGGGCCATCACGTGCTGGGTGTACGCGAGATTCGACGCCGGTCCTTCCGAACCGGGAGAATCCACCGCGCTTCCTCTTCCACCGGAGCGGTACGCCAGCCCAGCTAGACCCCTGCAGCTGCAGAGCAATGAACTCCAGGAGGCAGGGGAGGACAGCATTTTCGTCAGCATCGTGTCGTACCGAGACTCGGAGACGTGGCCGACGATCGAGGACATGTATCACACGGCGGCCTTTCCGCGTCGCGTTCACGTCGGGATCGTGTGGCAGATTCGCGAGCATGGCGAGGACGAAGGGATCCTCCGAATCGGGAGGCGGGTCTGCAAGTCGCTCCCGCAGGGCTGCGAAGCCAACATTCGAAGCCTATCAGTCCACCCCGAGGCGGCCGCAGGCCCGGTTCCCGCTCGGGCGGCGGCGCAGACTAGTTTGTACGGGGGGGAGCGGTACTACCTTCAGATTGATTCACACATGCGATTCCGGCCGAACTGGGATGCGTTCCTGGTCGAGCAACTAAAGGCCTGTGGATCCGCCAAGCCGATTTTGACCGCCTATCCGGCACCGTACGACCACCCGTACGCAAGTGGTGGAGCGGTTCTCGAGACCCGTCCAACGCTCTTAGTTCCCTCCCATTTTGATCAGAATGGCCTACTGCGCCAGAGAGGCCGCCTTTTGAAAGAGACAAGGCGCACGCCCATTCGCTCTCCGCTCTGGGCAGCAGGCTTCAGCTTCAGCTCTGCGCAGCTCTTGAGAGAAGTGCCCTACGATGAGTCCCTCGCCCAGCTGTTCTTCGGTGCGTATTTTGGCAAGACAAACGAAAAGGCGCCGGAAAGACTGGACGCAATGGATGCGATGGATGCGTTTGGTGCGATGGATGCGATGGATGCTTACGCTCACGTCGTCTGTGCTTCAGGGGAAGAGATGTCGATCGCGATTCGAGCCTTTACGCATGGATGGGACTTCTTCGCGCCGGGCGAGCAGGTCTTGTACCACCTCTGGAAGCGCGACCGGCCCACGTTCTGGGAGCAAAACCGTGCCAATCGACAATCCAGCAATCCTCCGACACGAAACGAGACATCCTCGTCGCGTGTGGGAAAGTACAATCTGAGCTCACTGCTCCGCACGGGAGAGTGTGCGAGTCGTCAGGAAGCGCACGCGCGCAGCGTAGCGAAAGTCCTGCAGCTGCTTGAAGCCACCAATGGCGCAGAGGAAGAAGACACCCTGCAAGGGGCGCATCTGCTTGGCATCGCGAGGGCCCGAAGCGACTTTTTCCAGTCCATCGGCGTGGATGCAGAGGCCAGAACTGTGTTGCACGAGGCCGAGCACGGAGGTCAGAGGCCGGACGCCTTCGCATCGAACGGCCTACGCTCTTGCCTAGAAGCGATTGCGGCCTGAGTCTTTGAATAGGGTAGATAAGAAGCATCGCGTGATGGCTTGCCGACGCACGCTTGCCTACGTGGTTCGCGCTCGAGTGGCCCAACTCTCGTTCCTCAACATCAGGCCTACTGGACGGCTCGGCGCAACTCCTCCTTCTCCGTGAGGATCCGCAGCATCGCGGTGGCTTTGGTCCAACGTAACGTCATCTCCGAACACCAGAGCGGCTTCGCTGGGAGCTTCCAGACTGGGCTTCATCCCCTGCTGTCGCTCCGAGGGACTCCCGGAGTCTCCGACCCGCGGCTCGTCAAGGAATCGAACGTGGCCGATGCTGTCCCACCATTCCGCTGTTGGTGGTGCAGCACGATAAGTCTAGATTCTCGAACCGAGCCACCGGTGGATGGGATTGACGCCTACCTTCAACGATCTCCTCATCCAGGCTGTCTGTGTCGCTCTCTTCGGACGAGTGCGACGCTGCGAGGTCCTCCGCGTCCTCCAAAACCCCGCCAGCCGCTTCAGGCGCTCCAGCGCTTTGACGATCGAAGTATCTCTGAATCGCCCTTTGGCTGGCGCCCGGAGCCGTGACCTGGGCTGCCTTCGCGGGCTTCACCAGCGACTTGGAATGCGGGCGAGGCTTTCGCCATTTCCTCTTGTAGAGAAATCCCGTTGCGCGCGGGGTCACGTAGCTGTGCACCATGTGGCACTGGCTTCCCCGTGGACAGAGTCCGAGCATGAAATGCGGGCAAACCGGGCTGTGAGGAGCGGGCTGGACGTGCGGATACGGGCAACCCTGTCGTGCGCATCTTCCGGAGCCCATGAAGGCTCGGCAGAACGGCAGCTTCCGGTCGTCCAGGGTGTGGTCGAAGTGGCAGCTGAGCTTCGCCCGCTCTCTGCGTGAGATCACCTCCCTGCCGTGATCAAGCTGTACAGCAACGCCGCTGTGGGCGCAGGGAAGGTTGCGAAGCATCCTCGGACAGATGCGAATACGGCTGGGATCGTGCACAAACGGGCACTTCCTCCCGAGGGGGCATTCCCCTTTGGTCATGAACACGAGGCAGATCACGACGCCCGCGTCGATAGTTCCGCCCTTCACGCCTCTTCTTGCTTGCTTCACGCCGATACTCGCCGCGGCAGCTGCACCCTTCGCATCAGCGACTTGGCAATTCGCCGCCGCTGCGGCTCCTTCTCGTCCTGCTTCTGCTGCCGCTGCGCCAGAGCTTCTGCCGCCCGACACGCTCAGGCCGGATCCTTCAAGCGCCGCCCTCTTCGCGGCCTCTTCTCCAACCCAGACCCTGAGTATCCTCGATTTCCACTTGCGATGCCGAAGCTGCTTCTTGACAACCTTCGGCGCCGCCCTCCCTGATCCTACGTGCTTGGGCTTGCGGGTGCGCCTTGGCTGCTTCTCAGGAGACTCCACGCTAGCGCCGGTGTTCTCGTTCGCCTGAGCAATCCTACGCAACGAGAGATGCGGTGAGATGCTCCTCCAGTGCCCTTTTGGTGAGGCGCATTCTGGGGCCTCTACCGTGAAAAGTGGTGCTTGAGTTTGAGCACCCGTTCATTGATGGCCTCCAAGAAGTCCTCCAACTCCACCTCAAGACAGTACGCGGGAGCTTCGGGGGGAGGCTTCTTTGGCCTCGGCGCAAAGCTCCTCAACGGCTCTTCATCACTGTCATCTTCGTCCATGTGAGACACTTCAGGGGCCATCCTCGGATGGCCGTCCTGGGGCAGAATCGCAGTATGCGTTCCGTCCTCCGGCTCCTCAGCTACCTCGAAGCTGCGTTGCTGAGCTTCTGCAGCCTCAAATCTGTCCGCGGAAGGATCTCTATCACGTCGACTCTCTGCATCCCCCCCTCTCAATGTGTCTGCGCTTTTCAGGGTCGATTCGGAGTTCTCAAGCCGTATTTCGTCTGTCTTCTCGGCATTCTCGATCGTCGAAGCTCTCTTTCGCGTGGCAAAACGCCTCTCATCGAGACTTTCGTCATCTTTATGCCACTTTCGCTTGGAGTCAGAACCTCTCGGCGCCCATGTACGCCGCCGCTTGCGGCTGGAACGCCTCCAAGAGGATCTCACGGTGGTGTTTCTGTGCATCAAGAGCGCCACTGGCCTTCCGTCACCTCATTGGGGAGCAGCCAGGTCGTCTCACGGGGAATTTTCAGGTTCTTTCCACGCGCTATGTCTTTAACATGCACGCAAGCCTGCTCGGTGAGGCAAAAAACACCGTGTATGGCAGCTTAACACTGCTCAAACCTGTGGCGTTCGCGGTGCTTGGGGTCTGGGAAGGCACTTGTCTGTAAATTTTATATACAAATGGATTCCCCAAATGTACATGTGCACAAGCCTCCACACCAGTGGTTTAGTGGTAAAATATCTCGTTGCCATCGAGATGCCCCGGGTTCGATTCCCGGCTGGTGTACATTCCTTTTTTTTGCCTTCTCTCCACGAGACGTCTTGAAATCAGTCTTCAAACGAGGAAAACAAAGCACAAAAGCGCAAGCCAAGCTGCCATTATCGATGTAGATCATATTATCGATCCTGCCACGCATACGTGTTTTTTGGTGTTTTTGCAGCTCCGTAGCTTCCGGATACGCTGGACGCCACAGCTTCGTGAAAGCGCCACAATGACCATGAGGCTGTGCATCGCGCTCCTGTGCTTGGTCGGGCTTTGCGAAGCCTTCTCGCCGCGGCTTCCAGCGTCCAAAGGCCTCCGCTCTCCAGCCTCCCAGCGCTCCCTCAGGCTTTCCCCGCTTGCCGCCGAATCCGACGACTTCGACGCCCGCGAGAAGATCATCAGCGACCTCATGCTCGCCACGAATCAGCAAGACGAGGAGAAGCTCACGGTCTCGCTCATGGCCGCCATGAAGGCCGGCATCAGCGCCGAGGACCCTCCAGTTCGACGCGCGAGAGAGGCCTTGATAGAGATCCAGTCCGGAGTTAGCAACACCATGCGGGAGAAGTTGATGAGGGAGGCCCGCAACTCGGGTGCTGATGAGACCATCGGCTGGAATCCTGGCTACACGTACCTCGGGATCTTTGCCGTGGTGTCGCTGCTGGTGGTTCTGGGAGGCAAGGGCATCTTCTATTGAGTGGGGCGGGCTACTTGCGCTGGGGGGAGGGGGGTCGTGTCGCTGTGAACCGTGACTGGGGCCTGTTGCTTCCTCGCCGCCGACGGGATTGTATTCGCGAGGATGAAAGTGTTTTCTCAGCAGGCAAGCAGCCGTGCATCGTGGAGACACACGGCCAAGTAGAGAGAAGCAGCTGCAATGGGTGACGGTGCTTTTGGCGGGGGGCGGACGCTTCCAAGACTGCTTCTCGCTGGCGGGGAATCAATCGTCTGATTTTCTTAACAATCCGCGCGCAGTGCCGAGAAAGCTCTTCGCCACGTCCTGCGAACGTCAAACCCGCAAGTCACACGTTTCGTGCCCCCCATCCCAATCCCCAGGCCATGTCGCAACACCAACCGCATGCGTTATCATCACATCGGCTGCTGCGTAGCTTCCAAGCCGCATGGCTCTCCCCGCTCTGTATCGCTTCACCAACGCTTCACCAACGTGCAAGACGAAGCTCCTCATTTCTTGATTTTCGGAGCCATGAACCCCCCTTTGCCGTCGGAGAACGCAGCGAAGAGAGACTGCGTAGAAGCGGTCTTGCGCTGCTTCTTCGTGACGAGCGTGTGGCCTTTGGTCTTCTTCTTCTTCTTCGCCTCTGCACGCTGTACCGCGTTGTCGATGTTCGCAAGAGCTCGCCGAGATCGCGTTCGCCTCTCGCGGGCCTTCTCAAGTGCGGACTTCGGCTTTCCCGCAGCGCTCGTTGCTTCTTCTGTGGCATCCATCGGCTCTTGAGCATCGTCGTCGTCCCCTGCGGTACCTTGAAGGGTGTCCTCTGCCTCTACCTCTGCCTCTGGAAGATTGCCCGTACGCTCATTCTCAGGATCGGTCATCTTATCGGTCGGAGCTTCTTCTACGCTTCCGACTTCCTTCGCCGATTTCTTCGCTCGGCGACTCTTTTTCCGCTTTGGACCGGGAGAGTCGCCACCTTCCTGTCCGGTGCGCGTGAGGGCGTTCTCGGAGAGATTCGCATTCTTCAGGTTCCGCTTGCGCCGCGGCTTCGCAGAACGCTCGGCGGTATCCACCTCGTTGGATCGCTCGTCAGCGCTCTGACCGGCGTGGGTTGAGTCTGCGTCGGGTGCCTGGGCATGGTCCACGGGCGCGTCGTGTGCCACCCGACGCCCGGTATGGTCGCTGCCTGGCGACCTCAGCTTCTTCCTTTGGGGTTTCGCGGTGGAAGCAGCGTGGTCCTCGCCACGTGGCTCCGGCGTTGGGTTCCCTCCATCCCCCGTGGGCAAAGCCTGGGATGGTGACAGCGGTTCGTCCTCGATCTCCACCACCGGCGCCAGCTCTTGCGTGTCCTCCAAGAACTCAGAGCTTTCTCCAGCTCGTCCGTCTTCGTCATTTGGCTGAGGTCCTTCCGTGTCGTCTGCACCGAAGCACGCCGACATCTCCGCCTCTGCGATCTGATACTTCGAGGTCGCTTCTGCAATCTCCTTCTCGATTTTCAAGGACGATCCTTGCAGCGCCTCCCAGGTCCTGCGCCAGCTTGCGTCAGCGTTGCATCCCCGCCAAAGGTAAAGCGAGTTACGTCCTTACCCCAGGAGCTTCTCCTTGAAGCTCTGCACCTCTGCCTCGAGCTGTCTCTTCCTCGCCAGAGCGCCTTCAAGGTCTTCTTTTGCCAGCTTGAGGGCTGCATCGCGTTCAGTGGATGCGGTCTTCATGGTACAAATGCTGCGCTCGAGCTTGAGGAGGTCCTCCTGCCGGCGTTGCAGCGTGCAAAGCACACCGGCAGCCACACGGACCGTCCCCTCCTGCAGCTGCTTGAGCGCCCCCTCGCGCTTCAGAACTTCTACTCGGAGCCGACGCTCCGAATTCAGCGCCTCAAGCTCCTGGTGGATGGGAGAGACGCACCGCTGAGCCGAGCAAACCGAGCAGTTCCAGGTATCCCACACGTACCTCGGCCTTTCTTTCACACGCTGCCTGAGCGTGCCGCAGTAGGGACACGCACAGGCCCTTCCGGTGCTCGCGTCGCTTTTGGTCCAGCACGGAGCGATCGAAGCTGGAGAGCGCCTCGACCTGCTCGGCAAGCTCCAGGCGTTGCTGCAGACTCGTGATCCTGCTGTTGCGCTTGACAAGGTTCTCACTCAAGCGAGAGTTGGCCCCTCTGGACTGCTCCAAGGCACTGCTCGTGACCGCAAGACTTTCTTGCGTGTCTCGCAACTTCACAGAGAGATCGTGCACTTCTTGCTTCAGCATCGCGAAGTCCGAGTCCAGCACAATCGCCGCTCGCTTGCGCTGCTCAACATGCACTTCAGGTTCCTGGACTCTTGGTCCGCCCTTCTCCGCACTGAGCGCATCTTCGCATGCGAGCTCCTGTCTATCTGACGACCTCTGCAGCACTTGGTCAGCGATGAGTTTCGCTGGGACAGCGGAATCGACCGCGCCAGCGGCCGCGAGGCCGTCGGCGGGGCCCTCGGCCTTCTCGCATGACGCAGCTTCTCCAGTACGCCCTTCTTCCTCTTCCGCAAGCTGCATCGGCAATTCTATATCTATCTTGTCCTTCTGGACGGCCTCGTCGGGAACCCCTTGGGCGCCATCCGTTGCCGAGAGCGCGCTTTGCGGTAGCTCTAACGGGTTGTTCGCGTTGAGCTGATCTTGACCTACCGGAGGGATCACTGGCCCTTCCGGAGTCGTCTGCATAGCGACCTTGACGCTCTCCGCTCCAGCACCAAGAATGGCCGGAGGCGTTCCTTCAGCGATGGGCTCTTCGGGCATGCCAACCCTGCTAGCATTCGCGAAGCTTCCCGCACTTGACTCAGTGCCTGGCGCATCTGGTGCGCCGAGCGTCTCAGCATTTGGCGAAGAGGGAGGCGCTGTTTGCCTTGGCGACCCTTCGCCGACTGCTTCCAAGTCTGTAGTCTCCGGTACAGACTTCGTCGGTCCTTCCTCTGCGTTGTTGTCTAGCGCGGGAGTTGGACCCGCGATAGGGAACTCGCGCCTTGTGGGTTTCAGGAGGTCGCGCAGTCCGCCTCCTCGCTGGGGCAGCACAGACTTCTTGGCAGACGACTTCGATCCCGACATCAGACGGGCAGATCCGGCGCTAGAGCGGCGAGTCACCCTCGGAGACTTTGCGAACGGCAGAGACGCGGCCGACTCAAAGGCTTCCATGAGTTGCTCGGCGTTCGCGTCCGCCTTGCGCGCCCACGGTGTTTCTGCACCTTCCGGCACCTCCTCGATGGCACTGAGAAACGAGCGGATGATACTCGGCGTGCAAGACGGTACAGCCAAGGGTTGCAACGTCCTTCTCGGCGTCGGCTTGCTCACGGCTAGTTCCTCCTCGACAATGTCCATCTTCAACGAGCGAGGAAAGGACGCGAAGCTCAGCCAAGCAGCTTTGCAAGCAGCGCCAGATAGCTGAGGCACGTGTGTTGCGAAGCATGTGGACATACCTTCTCATTCTCAATCTCTTCGTCCGCCTTGTCTTCCCCTTCGCCTTCCTCTTCGTCCTCATCCGAGTCCGGACACGGGTCCAACCCGATGATCCGGCCTGGGCATGCGTCCACTTTGGGAGACTTTGGTGGCGCCCCCAGCTTCTCAAACGGATTGATCACAATCGAGTTCCGCAGAGATCCTGGTTGTGCCTTCAAAAGCTTGGTGCTGCCGCTCTGCAGCTGCGGGGAGAGTCTAAAACTCTCGGTAAGCCGCAACGGCGCCGACGCCTTCGGGGTGCGCTCCGCTTCCATCATCGGTCTGCGGTGAATGATCGAGACAACGATGAGCTCCGCTGGCGGCGAGAGCCTGGCAAGCTTTTGGATCAAACTCACCGGGACGTGGCAAAGGTACAAACAGTGAGGCAAGTTGATCTCGGCGCCGCACAATGCGTTGCAGGATCTCGCCCAAGGCGTGGAAGGATTGCCGCAAAGAGACTTCTTCAGTCACTCTGCTGCAACGCGCTGGGGTGAATGGACGCAGAGACGTGGTGAGATCCTCGGCGCCTCTCGCGATCCGTGATCGAGTCCGCAGCAAGGAATCGCGCCAAAAGGGAAAACGCGGGATATTCATCTGATTGAAAACCTTGGCCTTTGTTTCATATTAGGAATTTATCGTAAATCAGATCTATATTATATACCTTTCATTGATACTTTGGTCCCAGATCGAAACGGGTATTGGCGGGAAGCGTATTTCCGTTTGCCCACTCTATCGTGGAGAGGATTCTTGGATCTTCAAGAAATACATTATTTTATTCAAAAATAAATATTTTTCAACGGTTTTAGGAAGCGCGCGGAGTTCAAATGAGAGCTAACGGCGGGAACTAGATGACTGGCCAACGACTCCATTTTACTATTTTCAAAATATTTTACATCCCCTCCATTGGAGAATTTCTGAGTTGGGGCAACCCATTGGCTCCCACTTCCCGCCGGATCGAACTGGCAACCTTGCGCCCCGGATCGAAAACAGCAGTTCAATCCTTCGCGTCCGCGCGCCGCTTTGCGTCGCTTCCTTCTTCTTTCCTAAAGCCCACTTTCCGTCGACGCGCGAGGGCATCGTCACTTTGCATCCCTCACCTCGGTCGGTCAAGTAGAGACAGATGCGAACGCTGCACATCGCAGTGGGTTCTAGCAAGTACGCGTGTCGCTCTGTGGGCCTCGGCGCGCGGGACTGGGAAGCAGGCTAAACCCCTCTGGCGCGCAGCCCGGTGAAGGTGGATGGCGTGCGCATGGCGATGGAAGAGGTGAAGACCGATCTTCCAGAGGGCGTGGACAGCCCGGACATTGTGATTCAGGCGATGGGTCTCGCAGTGGACTCCGAGGTGTACGTTTTGTGTCGCGCTTTGCCAAGGCCGACTGCTACGTCTTGCCAATGCCACCCGATGACTTTCGGGATCAGTGCTTTCGATCTGATCTGATGTGGTGGACCCTTCACCCGAAAAGGCCTGCGCAGCCCATGGGCGACCGTGAAACTCGCCAAGGCGCGATCAATCGAGCCAAGAAGGCAGCTGGTGCGTCTTCGACTTCGGACCTTCTTCGGACTTCTTCTCTTCATGCTGGCTCCTGAGCCCGTCCTGATTCGGTGGCGTGCTGTAGAAGCGTTTGCTGCGGAGCAGGGCAAGGCACCAGATTATGCTGTTGGCGTTGAAGGCGGCTTGTGCGAGGATGCCTGCTTCGATGAGCACGGAGTGGGGACCAACACACTCCAGTGCATGGCGTGGATTTCCATTTACCGACCGGCCGAGGGGCGATGGGGCTTCGGCCGTTCCGGTGCTTTTCCTCTGCCGCCCGCCCTCACGCAACTTGTCCGGCAAGGCATGGAGCTTGGCGAGGCGCACGACTTGTACTTCTCCACCGTGAACTCGAAGCAGGCGGGGGGGACGATTGGGATGCTCAGCAAGGGCCGCATGAGCCGAGCGCAGTACATGCAGCACACGATGATGATGGCTCTGGTGCCTTTCGTGAGCTCTGAGCACTTCACGGACGAAGCTGCAACTGGCAGTGGAAGTAGATGATCGATTGGCAACGAAAAATGCTTCAGTCTAGCAGTGTTCCTGCACAAGCGGCTCGACTGCTGCCGGTCTTCGACTTCAGTCTAGCAAAAAAAGCGGCTACAAAGCCTCCATCGCAGTCCTGGTGGCTGCCATTTGTCCCTAGTGAACGCCTGGCCATGTCGTTGCTGGTGCTTTGCGGAGCGATGCGCTGGCTCTCTCTTGCCACTAGCCCGCGGATTGGGCTTCGGGCTCTTACCTGCCTTGCCTTGTTGCCTCCTCCCAGCAGGGTTTCCCCTCATTCCAACCGGTGCAACTAGTTCTCCGCTACATCCGCAGCATGAAGAGCGAGCGGCGTCTCCATTGGACCGGCTACTCGCTTGTTGAAGATCGGCTTCCCCAACCTCTAGAGAGACTACGGCTTGCCGTCGTCGTCTCGTGGGGGAAGGACGCCCTTCAGCTGCTCCAGGGCATCGGATATGCGCTCGTCGAATCGCTTCTCCATGCTGTCCATCCGCTTCATCAGAGACTGGTAGTTCTGCTTCCACCCTCTCTGCGCCGTGCTGGTCAAGTTCAAGAAGGAGTCATCCGGCTCAAAGAGCGTGGCGACGTTGTGCTCGCAGAAGAGATCCGTGATCCCCTTCGCGTTATATGCAGTCGCCGGCAAGATGTAGTGCCGCCGGTGGCCTCTAAGAGGGCAGATCTTGCGGTAAATCTTCTGCCGCTGCTTCGTGGACATGGTGGCTTCCCACTGAATGAGGGCCTATTCCAAGTGATCGAAGTTGAGGAGACCCGTCCAGCGGATGCAATGGACGTCGCACTTACCGAGGCCCGTGCGTGCGCGGCGTTCGCTACGACATCCTCCTGGACGGCATCATACGACGCCGACAGCATTGCAATGAGCACGTTCAGGTAGAGGAGGTGGACCAACACCGTGAAGGCCACGAAGAAGAGGGAGGCGACCGCATTGCGCACTGGGTCCGTGGAAAACGGCGGGTCTGCTTCTCCGATGGTGAAGCGGAACGCAGTGAACATCGTGGACGCGAGGTTCTCGAAGTTCTCCTCCGGCGCAAGTAGGGCGTTGAAGCTCAGCGTGAACGCGAGAACCAGGACGAAGAAGATGCCCGCCCAGCGCAACGTGTCCTTCATCATCTTCTCCAGCATTGCAACCAGCCTGCCTGTGGTGTTGTGGATTGAGAGGAACTCCAGAACCCGCAGAAGAATGGCCACCCCGGCAACGGCGCGAAAGATCCGTTGCGACGTGTCATCGGAGTTCTCCCGGTAGTCTTCCCCAGCGAGAGGCGCCATGATGAGAATGCACGTGTAGCCAACCAAGGAGAGCCAGTTGTACGCAGACATGAAGTACTCCCACTTCGAATGGTACATCTCGCGAAATTCCTCGTGAAGCAGAAGGAGAAACTAGCAAGACAAGGCACAAAGGAGTTATTGACGAAGAGGGTGAAAGGGGGTGGGGGGGGGG